>AZIM01000515.1:499002-516576 GCA_000516915.1 Ophiophagus hannah | reverse complement strand
TCCCAGAATTCCTCTTCCAGTCATGTTAGTTCAGGAATTCTGGGAGTTGAAGTCCACAAGTCTTTAACTTGCCAAGTTTGAAGACCCTTGAATTAAGATTTCCTTAGAAATTCATTGACACAAAGAGAAGCCATCACCATGTCCCAAAGGTGCTTTTTTTTTCCCCCAAAAGGCAACTGGACTTTCCCTGACTTTTGTCTTTCCTTTGAAAACGTTTGGCTTCTCGTCCACTCTTTCTGTTCCCCATCCAAGCTTCTTGGATGAGAAGAGAAGCGTTTTCAAAGGAAAGGGGAAACCCACCCATCCACCCCTGCCCCGAAAGTCCAGTTGTCTCTTGGAAGCAGCACCCCTTTGGGTCTTCGAAGAACACATCATTGGTTCCGTTCCATAACTGGTCTCTGTGGGGAAGCAGGCTTGTGGTTCATAAGAATGTCTGCTGGAAAAGTGCAGTGATTTGATGGATTTCTTCATTCGGGAATCAAGGAGCATTGACCAATTGCCTTCTTAAGGTGAACTTGGAGAGAAGTTTGGACAAATGGATTTAGCCATCATCTGAACTTGATCTGTAGGATAAGTGGGGCTTTTTGCTTCTGCCTTATCAGGAAGCCCCCGCCCACCTTGTGGCTCATCCTATGGTCTGATATGTTGGATGACTGATGAAGACTACCCTCCACTTTAGGGAACAGCCTGTCACCCCACCTAATGGAGCGTTGGGGAGTTCCCAATAACATAGGAGAGTTTGATCCACTGTAGAGCTTGATTCATGGATGCAGATTGTTGAATAAAGGTGATCTGCCTACCAGCTGAGTATCACTTTGCAAGGCAGTTGTAGAAAAAAATGTCTCCACTAATAGATAAGTTGCTGTGTGGGATGGTGTAGTTGCCTTCACCCTCCTCCCATGCAAACAGTTGAAAGCAGCCAATAGGATCCCAGTCCCTGCTGAGTCACCATTATACTCCCTACTAAAGTGCTGCATTCATGTGTACTGTACAGTAAAAGCCTTTGAACAAGATGGTGCTTTGCAGAAATCCATAAGGAATACCTCTTTGCAGAACACCATTTACATGGAAATTAGTCGTGCTTATGTTTTCTGAACTCAGGTATAAATGTAAAACTGCATGTCCATCATTTTTAAACCCAGAAGTCTGATAAGTTGCCAGGGACTCAAAGCTGCATAGGATGCCAGTTCATCAGGGGCAGTGGACATGTTCTGAATATTTGTGTGTTAGCTTGTTTATCCTCATTATGCAGTTTGGACATAAATAAATACATACACACACACACACACACACACACATTCTTGTTTAGTCATACTTATAACTTATACAAATTATTTTTCTGAAGTTATTAATCTGAGGCAGCAATATTAAACTTTTTAAAATATGCAATACATAATAATGAATAATGTGCGACCTCAGAACGAAGATTTTAATTTGTCTAAATAGCTGGATTGTGCTGATGCTAGGATATTCTGTAAACTTGTGAGAGGACAAGAATTATTTTTATTTTTGCACAACAAACTCTAGAGATGCCAAGAGGTAGTATGGATCTCTCGTTTAATTCCACTCCAGATTAAGAGAATGTTCAGCAGTTGGATTGCTCACAAGAATATTTTAGGATGGCGAAATGTGAGTTACTGTATCCTAAATTACAGCACAACAAAGAGCTCAAAATGAGAAAGGAAAACGCAAGAGCTTCATTACAGTTGGTAATGAAAGAAGAGCATAATAAAATATGGTATGTGGGTGAAAGGGTAGTTCTAAAAGCAGGGCATGATTCTCATCATTGCTATTCAGAGTTAAATATGTATACATCTTTTTAATTGTTGTGCCTTCAAGCCAGTTTTTGACTCCTGGCAACTGCCCAGACTAGTCCCTACAGTTTTCAAGAACTGACTCTATGTATCTATGTAATTGTTACTTAATGCTATTTGGTTGACTTTATGCATTGTTCATTTCTAAATTGAGAGCCAGTTTGTAGCGATTAAGGCACCAAGCTAGAAACCAGGAGACTCTTGAGTTTCTAGTCCTGCCTTAGGCCTGGCGGCAGTTGGGTGACCTTGAGACAGTCACTCTTTCTCAGCCCTAGTAAGAAGGCAATGGCAAAACCACTACCAAAAATGTTGCCAAGAAAATTTCAGGGACTAGTCCAGGCAGTCACCAAGAATGAACAATGACTTGAAGGGGAAACTTTCAAAAATCAGCTGATTTAGGATTATTCTATTAAGGTCAAAATGTACTATTTAGTTGTCTAAATAACAGTGAATTCAACCGTGCATACTTTGTACTTTTTTTGTTTACTGCTCCTGCTAAATGAGTAACCTACATATAGGTTACAGTGGCAAAAGAGATAGAGATCATCCAATATGCCTTAAATATTAACTTAAATGTTGATCTGGAAGCATTTGAGCCAGGTGTACAGTATTCATTTCTCTCCTCCTATTTTCCATTCCCCAGTTGTTAATACGCAACAGTATGCAACTGTTTTTGCTTAGTTACCACACTCAGTGCTCACTGGTTTTTTGGGGGGATTGGAGTTTATTTATGCCTTGTACTTCTGCAGAAATACCGAAACAATTGTTTCAAGTCTGGAGGGCATTTTTCCATGTAAGAATTTCTTTATTACAGGTTCTGGTTAAAAGAATCGCTCTTTAAATTTCTGTATTAATTTGCTTATTTCAGAATAGCTGAATGCTTGATACAAAAATGTATTGACTTAAATTTTACCTAAGGCTTAATCTACCTGAGAGTTGTATTAACAAACTATGCATAGATATAAGTCATAGTAAGTGTCAGAGCTACTTTGGGGCTTGTGTTTAACTTAAAAACTGCTTGACCATTTTAATCTATCAATAAAAGTTTTTCTTGACAGTTTGTGATAACATATTTTAACCTCACAGATTCAATATTTAATTCCTCGTTATTAGTTTGCCCATTCCAAAACTTGAAGATACAATTAGAAGATACCTGAGTGCTCAGAAACCTCTTTTGGATGATGATCAATTCAGGTAAGAACAAGCTTTCACCTCTCTGATATCTTGCCCAGGTACCTTTCTCAGCCTGGTTGCCCTGCAGAAGTGCTACATTATAGCTCCCATTCTCCTGACTATTGTTTGTGCTGACTGTATTAATCTAGGCCAGGGGTATCAAACTCGATTTCATTGAGGGCCACATCAGAATTGTGTTTGACCTCGAGGGGTGGGGTGGGGGGCATGGCCATGGTGGGTGTGGCCAGCTCAACGTCACTCATCAAGGCTCCCTTTTCAGCTGTGACAGCCTCCTGCAGCCCTCTGCCAGGAAAAATGGAGCTCCCCAATCTCAATTTTTACTGGCAGAGGCACCATGGGCCAGTCCTTTATTGTTTCCAGGGTGGCCCCCTCCACCAGTTCTAAGCACCCTATGGGCTGGATCCGGCCCACAGGCCTTGAGTTTGACACCCCTGATCTAGGCAGTCTCAGGAAAACCTCCTAGATAATGCTGAAGGAAACTTCTCTTCCCTTTGCATTTCAGAACAGTTAACTCAAATGCAGATCCAAATAGCAATAGCACTTACACTTATATATCACCCGATAGTACTTTAGAGCACTCTCTGGGCAATTTACGATGTCAGCATATTGGCCCCAAGAAACCGGGTTCTCATTTTAGTGACCAGAAGGATGGAAGGCTGAGTCAACCTTGATCAAATTCCAGGCTGTGGGCAGAGTTTGCCTGCAATGCTGCATTCTAACCATTGTGCCACCAGGGCTCCTGCAATGTGGAAGCGATGACACTTTTTAATGCCATAGAGAGGTAGGAATTTCACAGGGATACAGGAGGAAGGGAATGGGGTCACAGTCACACCTACTGAGTAGACCAAACCAGAAATTCCAATTCCACCAGGAGGCTAAAACCACATTGATTGAGATTGGCCTAGTAACAGACTCTAGCAAATCTGATTGTGCTATTCCTCTTCCTCTTCGTCTTCCTTTTCCTAGAATTGAGACACATCTGGCTGAGCCTTTTCAAAATGTCATCTCATGGTTCTGGATTTAAAACATGTTTTAGCCCCACTTTCCTAGATAATAGTTGCTGCATATCATAGTCAAGGTCATTTTCTTTATTCCTACAATAGATCAGGTTAGCAGAACCTTATTATTCAGCAGCATACTTCACATTTTCACCCAAAGAATTGTATATATCAGAGAGATACACTAGAATTCTTTCTCTGTTTCTTTTTTAAATTTAGGAAAACCGAACAACTTGCTGGCAATTTTGAAAATGGCATTGGTAGAGAATTGCACAATCATTTGGTTGCAAAGGACAAACAAAACAAACATACAAGCTATATTTCAGGTAGGAAAATTATTGTGAAATATTGCTTTCATTCCTGCTGCCTTTTCCTCAAACTGCTCAATTAAGAATTGGTTCTAACCTGACAGGTGGCAGAAAATGGGTCTTCCTTTTCATTAACTTGGGCTGAAGCCACAGGTCCAGAACTGGCTTTGATGTTTGTTTACATCTTTAAATGGTTAACATTTCCTTTAGCAGTGAGTGTGCATGAAATGGAAAGTATGCTTCTTTTCAAACCAGGAGCAAATTTGTGTGTTCCAAAAGTTCGTCGAACTCTTTCAGTTCATCCAGTTCAGCAAAACCAACAGCTAAAAGGTTTTGGTTGTTCCAGGTTTCAAGACAAAACTAAATCTGGAGGGATCCTGGAGCGATTTAGTGCAGTGAATAGGCCAAAACTATACAGATTACCTCTTCTCTCCATTCCTTGCTTTAGTAGCTCACAGCATGCCATTTTCTCCTGGCATGCCCCATTTCCCCTTCCCTCCCTCCTACTCTCCTTTCACGCACTTCATAACCTATCTTGCTCACTCTAGTCTTCCCAGTGTCTTTTCTCCCCTCACCACTGCTGATGTCCTTGGATGCTCTTCACTGTTACCTCCTCTAACTTTTTCTACACAGAACAATTATATTTATAGTCTGGACATAACATTCAAAGCATTCGTCTCAGTTTGGGCTATCAGAAATATCTGTTCCACACATGAAATTTGTTGAAGCTGAATGTGTGTCCTCACAAAGATTGGGTTGGAATTCGTCTTAAGCTGCAAGCCTGGACCCCCAGAATAATTTCCAAGAGGACCTATAAGATACATTAGTTTTCTTCTTCTGAATTTAGAGAATGGAAGAGAATACAGTGGATTGTTAGAACAAGCGTCTCTTTTCCATGTAGAATGTGCCAGGTTCAACTCTTAGCATCTCTAGGAGGAAAGCAGGGTGATCTAATTACCACACAGTTGCCTTTTATTTACTTGAATACTCTTCAAGTAGTGAAGGAAGAAATGAGAAGGAAAGGGTTTTTTTTTTACTGCAGATAAAAATATGTTATTTTACTGATTATAGCAGTGGTTTTAAAAGTGGAAGGAATTTGGACCTAGCCTGGGGTTAATGGAACAATTTGTAACTGCTTGGGAGTTGAGAATCCAGGCTGCTGCTGCAGATGCTTGTATAAAACAATAGAACCTTGGCTTTGTGTGTGCGTGTGCGTGTGCGTGTTTCTGTGGGCAATGAAATTACTTGAGATAAGAAAATGGAGAAATTGGCTCAAACAATTGATGAACCGCTGTATTGTAATTTTCACGTACTGCCAATTCCCTATGCTATTCTGAGAAATAAAATATACTGTCTGTAGCAAAAGAGTGATCATAGTGACTTAATGACCATTACCAACAAAATATTAATCTATTGCAGGCTGCTAAACTTTTATGGTTTGGGGAAAAAAGAACAGTCAGGATGAGATAAAGAAAAGGAAACTTACTTCAGCAGATGGAGGAATACCAGAACATAAAGAAAGGAGACAGCAAAAATAAGACAAAAATAAAATAAAATAGAAGAACAGCAAGGAAGAGAACATTTATAGAATTTAGATTAGTGAACTTAATTTACAGGTAATTCTTGACTTATGACTATTTATTTAACAACGGCTCAAAGTTACGACGGCCTTGGAAAAAGTGACTAATGACCTGTATTTCACTTACAAACCTTGCACCACCCCTTGGTCACGTGAATGCAACTTGAGCGCTTGGCAACAGGCTCACATTTATGACCGACTGCAGAGTCCTGCAGTGTCATGAACAGGATTTGTGACCTTCCCAGATAGCTTGTGACAAGCGAAGTCAAGTGGGAAAGCCAGATTTCCTTAACAACTGATCACGGGATCACATGATTATGTGATCATGAATTGTGACCTTTTTTTGCTGATTTCTGGCCAAAAATGCTCATTGGAAAAGGTAGATTTGCTTAACAACTGCATGATCCATTTAATGACTGCCATAAAAATCATCGTAAAATTGGGTCCAACTTAACTCATGACTCCAGTGACTTACAATGGAAATTCAGGTCTCGATTACAGTTGTATTTGTTCAGCTTCTCTGCCTATGTTTTCCTCTTCTTACATGTATGATGTTGGCATCTGGAAATGTACAGGTACTCCTAGAGTTATGAGCGGAATGAATAGGCTCATAATGGTCATGTGCCCAATCCAATTTTACAATCTTTTTTTGCAGTTTGTTAAGAGAATGCTATGGTCATTAAAGGGGGACGCAGTGGCTTAGTGGCTAAGATGCTGAGCTTGTCGATCAAAAAGGTTGGCATGGCAATTTGGCCAATTTGGCAGTTTGAATCCCTAGCATCCCTAGCACCACATANTTAAGTCATGCCAGCCACATGACCACGGAGACGTCTTCGGACAGTGCTGGCTCTTTGGCTTTGTAACAGAGATGAGCATCGCTCCCTAGAGCCATAAATGACTAGCACGTATGTGCGAGGGGAACCTTTACCTTTATGGTCATTAAGTAAACCCTCAAGGACTAACTGTGCCTAGGATAACAGAATGTTTGTATACCACACACCCATAATTGATATAAAACTCACCACATTTGACTCTATTCTATTTTTCAGTTCTTGCTGAATCCAATAGTAAAATAGTGACTCATTACACAGTACATGATCAAGAATTTGAATTAAATCATTGTGAATTTAAAATGCTATCTACCTCCATGCTCCTTTGCTTGAGTAGGCTGAGGAATGATTAGGCATTAAAACTTAGCCAAATTATATTTCCTCTGAGTGAAAGAACAAAATGTGCAGAAGCAAAATATGTATGCTACTGAAGTCATATAGAAACAGAAAGAATTATACTATTGTTTCCCTCCCCATGTGGCCTATTTTTCTTCTATTTGAAATAAAATGCTGAATGATTTGTTATTTGTTTAAATGAAATTTAGGAAGATAGTAGTGAAGTAGCTCTCTGTTGTTTCTGTGGACAATTAATAAAATCGGCCTAGTAATGTTAACTGAGAGTAGGTGGTTACTTACATGTGGAATATAAGTGGAAAATCCAACGTAATTCTTGCAAATCAAAATCACACAAACTTGCTCGGTTCTGTTTTATAGCGCTAATTCTGTCTGTCCTAACTTGGAGCAGATGTTTCTCTCCCAGGAAAAAAATATCTGTTGCAAACTCTGTCTGGCATTATGAAGGACAGTAAACAATCAGCTCCATCCAGTCGCCCTGACTCTACCCCAAATTAAGGGATTACAGGATCATAAAAAGGGTGTTAATGACACTTGAACTTATATGGTTGCCTCTTAATTTCAGGTCCCTGGTTTGACATGTATCTTCAGGCACGGGAACCCGTTATTCTCAACTTCAATCCATTCATGGCTTTCACTCCCGACCCCAAACCTGAATACAACGATCAGCTTGTGAAGGCCACCAACATGACTGTTGCTGCTTTACGTTTCTTGAAGACTCTCAGGGCAGGCATCTTAGAACCAGAGGTGTTTCATTTGAACCCATCCAAGAGCGACACTCCAGGGTTCAAAAAGCTTATTCGATTTGTGCCTTCTTCTCTCTCATGGTTTGGTGCCTATATGGTGAATGCCTACCCACTAGACATGTCACAGTACTTCAGACTTTTCAATTCCACCCGGCTGCCTCAACCCAAGAAAGACGAGTTGTTTACAGATGAGCATGCCAGGCATTTGCTGGTGCTTAGAAATGGCCACTTCTATGTGTTCGATGTGATAGAGCAAAATGGCAGCATAGTGAAACCATCGGAGATTCAAGCCCATTTAAAATTCATCCTTTCGGACAATACTCCAGTTCCAGCATTTCCTCTTGCTTTTCTAACTACTGAAAATCGGGACACCTGGGCGACTCTGAGGCAGGAACTCCTTGACAATGGCAACAGGGAGGCCTTAAGGAAAGTGGATTCGGCCATATTCTGCCTGTGCCTTGATGATTTCCCAATTAAAGATGTCGACCATTTGTCTCGTACTATGCTCCATGGCGATGGCACCAACAGGTGGTACGACAAATCATTTAACCTTATTTTAGCGAAAGACGGCTCTGCAGCCATTCACTTTGAGCATGCTTGGGGAGATGGTGTGGCTGTGCTTAGGTTCCAAAACGAAGTCTTTAAACACAGCACCAAGACGCCTGCCATTACTCCTCAGTCTCTGCCAGCTGCCTGTGATTCTCATGTAGCTGTAGAGAAGCTGAATTTCAAACTGAATGATGCCTTAAAAGAAGGAATTACCAAAGCCAAGCAAAATTTTGATGCCACTGTGAAAACACTGACCCTGAAGTCCTTCCAGTTTGAAAGAGGAGGCAAGGAATTAATAAAGACCCAGAAGCTGAGTCCCGATGCCATAGTCCAGCTTGCCTTCCAGATGGCTTTTCTTAGGCAATATGGACAGACAGTTGCCACCTATGAATCTTGTAGCACAGCAGCATTCAAACATGGTCGCACCGAGACGATCCGGCCTGCTTCGATTTACACAAAGGCGTGCTCAGAGGCACTAGTCAAGAGGCCATCCAAGCACAGCACTGTGGAGCTACGCCAGATGATCACAGAGTGCTCCACGTATCACGGTCAACTCACAAAGGAAGCTGCTATGGGTTAGTGATCTTCTTCCTTGCTTTTGGTTATATTGATGACAGTCCTTTTCTTAACATTGAGTTTCCAATGGATAACTGGTGTTCACAAGTGTGTGCGGAGCAATATAATTTTTTTAGCAGTTTAATCCAATTTCAAAACGTCATTTAGATGTGTTGAGTTCATTGATTCATTCATTGATTCATTCATTCAATTTAGATACTGCCCGATACCATAGGAGGCTCATGACAAGAGTTATATACCAAGATTACAAAATACTTCAGTATAGTATTTTGAGAAGTAAAGGTTATGCAAACTGGCAGCATGACCACCTCACTACCTATTTGGACTTCTCCAGGTGCAGTCCAACATACAGCTGCCTTCGAAGACTATCCTGAAGCTACCACTGCTTCAGTACAGAACCGCTTGTGTGTTATCTGGTGCACAACACCTAGGGCTTAATTGGTAGTTCTAATGGCCATAATTGGAACTGACAACTTGGTTATTTAAGCAAAGTCACATTGCAACTGTGCTTATAGCAATAGCAGCAGCACTTATATACCGCTTCACAGTGCGTTACCGCCCTCTCTAAACAGAGTCAGTATATTGCCCCAAACAATCTGGGTCCTCATTTTACCCTCCATGGATGGAAGGTTGAATCAACCTTGAGCCTGGTGAGATTTGAACTGCCAAACTGCAGTCAGCTGGCATTCAGCAGAAGTAGCCTGCAGTACTGTACTCTTAACCACTGCACCACTGTGGCTCATGAACTTACTTCAGTTTTTCTTGGCTTTGTAGACCTGTGAAGGTCATAAATGCAAGGGCTGGTTGCAAAGTTTTCATTACTGTTATAGCTGTGAAAGTTGTTAAGCAAGGCAGTTGCTAAATGAGGACTACCCATATTGATTTTGAAGGCTCTGTACCATCTGCCAGGAGGGTGTAATTCAAGGTGCTGGTTGTGTCCTATGTATAAAACCCTTTATGGTTGACACTTAGGTGCGTTCAGGAACTCCCTTTCCAATTGAGGTTGACCCATTTTGAGATATTCATCCTGGAAGAAACTGCTTATGGTGCCCCACCTTATAAAAGTTGGGGTGTGTGTGGATGGGACTAAGAACAGGAAGTACTCATTTTTCAGTGATGGCTGCAGTGCTTTGGAGTATCTTCCTTCTGGAACTGACACCATTGCTAGTAGCTTTTTTGGAAACAGGTTAAAATTGAATTATTGTGGAATAATAACCTCTGGGAAGTTAATAAATATTTCTTTATAAAATGCATACAGTTCTTTGAACCAGGCAATTTAACTATATATCATAGATATATAATACAAATAAAACAAAAATTAAAAATAAGCAATATATTAATATAGTAAATCTAAATCCTACATGATTTTAGAATCAGTACTGAAACTCCCTATGGAAAAATAAACTCTTTACGATTTTTAGAAAGCAAAAGATGTTGCCTGTATTTTATTGCTGCTTCTTTAATTATTATATACTGACATCCTTACCAGAAGCATATTAATCATCATACTGATGCTGCCGCTTAGCACCAGCAGTCACTGGGATATTAATTAAATAACATTTCAGATGGTATAACGCCTCCTGGGCACTGTAAGAGATTAATTAGCAATAGCAATAGCACTTAGACTTATATACAGCTTCATAGTACTTTACAGACCTCTCTAAGCAATTTATAGTCATCAAATTGCCCCCAGCAATCTGGGTCCTCATTTTACTGACCTTGGAAGGATGAGTCAAACTTGAGCAGGTCAGAATCGAACTGCTGAATTGCTGGCAGTCAGCAGAAGTAGCCTGCAGTACTGCACTGCGCCACCACAGCTCTTATGTAGTGATGGAACTATTTAAATAAAGTATTTTAATGCTTATTTAAATAAGATCGCATAACCTTTTTTTTTTTACAATAGTTTTCATTTTGTGAAACAAGAGCAGCCTGTCATGTTTGACTCTGGAAGTGGCATAAAATATGATTCAGACAAAAGTAATGACTTTTTCAGAGACACTCACTGTTGTATTTTTCTTGACAGGTCAGGGATTTGATCGTCACCTTTATGCACTGCGGTGTGAAGCAGAATCCCAAGGAATTTCTTTGCCAGATCTTTACAAGGACCAAGCTTATGCTCTAATTAACCACAACATTCTCTCCACAAGTACTCTCAGCAGCTCTGCCGTGTTCCTGGGTGGATTTGGGCCGGTGGTGCCTGATGGATTTGGCATAGGTTATGGTATACACGATAACTGGATCGGGTGCAACGTTTCTGCTTATCCATCTAGGAATGCACCAGAATTCCTGCAGTGTGTGCACAAGTCACTGGATGATATTTTTGATATTTTAGAAGGGAAACAAATTAGTACTTAAGATAGAACAGCACTGGTTTTCTTAAATGTGTGACATAACAAACTTTCTTTGGCTCAAAGTTAATGTTTTAGCTGGACTATGACCTTTTTATCCTTTTTAAAAATAACAGATTAAGATCTGGAGGAAAAAAAAGAATGTAAATAGGATTAAAGAGCCGGTCCACTAGATTTTTACATTTGCCATAACTAAGTTGTTACACTGATTTTAATGCCTGTTCTCCAAATATAATTAAGACTAGTTCCAACTCAGAGTGTAAATGAACTTCCAATTGTAAACAGTGCTGTCTTTATTATCTATCAGCCAACAGAAGCTCTTGAAGTTTAAGACTGTTTGATACATTGCTGAGTATTCATTCAGTCTTTGCTAATGTATGTGTTTGATTAATTTTTAAATATACATGAACTAACTATCAAATATAGGAATAATGCTTGGGTTACATTTAAATAGCAACACCCCTTTTCNTCTTAAAAGACAACCCAATATTATAGATTTCTTTTTTGTAAAAAGAAAGAAACCTTGACTAGCATGCTCATTGGAGCAGAAATGTTCACATCCTTCCAGAGTTCTGCCTTGTGACACTCAAGTGAATCTTTTGGAATCCTTACAACAAACAGCTACAAGAATATTCAGTAAGGCAAGCAGCAGATTTACCCAAGAAGAAAAAAAACCCAGAATGTAAAATGAAGGATTTTTCTCCATCTATTCCTTCCCCAAAGATGGAAGTAAATGGAGAAAAATAATACTCACGGGCAAAAATCTTGTAAAAATGCCCATTTTCTGTGCCTAGTAAACCAAAGTTAATAACTGCAGATAATGATAGAATTGCGCAATTAGAAAAGAAAGCTGAGAGACTAATCACCAGGCATTATCAGGTCCACCCTGTTGTTCATTGTAACTGAAAATATGATACAGGATGCTCACTGTGTAGAAAAATAAATCTTTCCCCAAATACATGGGGTGGAAGTCATGTAAAACGGCACACACAAAGGAATAACATGTAACATCTATATTTGCTCTGAAAGCTTAAAAGGAAGATAATGCAGGTAGTCCTTGACTTACAACCGCATGGGGGCCAGGATTTCCATCGTCAAGCAAGAAAGTTGTTAAATGACTCACACTGTTTTTTTTGCTATGGTTAAGTAATTACTGCAGTTAAGTGAATCACGTAGTCATTAATTGAAGCCAGCTAGGAAGGTTGCAAATGGTAATCACATGATCTTAAGATGCTGCAACCCTCATAAACACATGCCAGGTGCCAACACCCAAATTTCGATTACATGACTGTGATGGGGATGCTGTGATGGCCGTAAGCATGAGGACCAGTCACAAGTCACTTGTTTTCAGTGCTGTTGTATCTTCAAACGGTCATTAAATGAATGGTTGTTAAGGACTACCTGAAATGCCAGTCTGATTGAGCTTCCAGCTGAAATGTATCCTAAAAATTTCCTGTTGAATAAATGTGACACATTTTATGTGTACGTCTATGAGATTCTCAGTCATCCAGGTCATGGTTATCCCAAAGGTATTTTTTCAAGCGGTAACTGGATTTCCTGGTTTTTCTTTGAAGATGTTTTGCTTCTCATCCAAGAAGCTTGGTACTACTATAAATGGGTACTACTTTGATGGGAAGGTAACAATTGGATAGCCTTTGGATAGCACTGGCTCAATGGCCTTGAAACAGAGATGAGTACCGCCTCCTATAGTCAGCAATGACTAGCGGAGGGAAATCCTCAGGGACTCTTTTACTTTTACCTCTCTTCATTTAAAGTACATTTAAGAGTCACCTCCATCCTTAACAATTCATCATTAAATATGCAATAAAGTATATTTAACTTAGAAGCATCCAACACATTGTTTTATTTCTAAGATAACTCGGAATACTTTTGCTTTCCCTAATATATTAAGAATGTATAACGTCTGCCTCTGTTAAAAATGCTACACCTACAGCGCTACATGTATATATGTTTAGATATTCTGAATAAAGCCCATTGGAACGGAATGAGTTACAAGTATTCTTACTTGTTTATAAGAAATGGAACTGAAATGTGAACTTTCAGTAAATTAAATGGATGTCTATTTGTAGACTGGCTTGTTCCAAGATAAGGACTGTGGTGTTAATTGCACATATTTTTTCAGACAATAAAAAAGTAACGGCATGAATTTGGGCAAAAAATATCAAAAGTAATGGTTTTATTTTGACTTTTGTGGATACAATTTAAATAACTTTGCTTTATGGAAAATTACTGTTTTGCCATAGGAGTTAACATTTGACAAACTTATGGGTAACTTCATAGATGCCAACGGATTCCTTTATTTTTTCATCATAGTCATTCCAGTCCTGTAGAGTGAAGCATGCCATCTTAGCTCTATATAAACTTTAATGGAGATACAATATTATTGTTTCCAGTTAAACTGTAGGCAGCTGCTTGGAGGTTAGCCTGCATTTTAGCAACACCTTCCCTGCCACATTTCTGGTATGGATAATTTAATTTTTAAACTATGATTTCAGTATGAAGATCCTGTTCTAACATAATGGAAAGGCATCAGGCTAGAAGGGTCTACTATAAAATATATATTACATCCTTGGACGTTTAAGAATTGTCCTGCTTGCCCGGTCTTTCTTAATTTCTCATTTAAAAGCTGCAGTTCATCAGCATAACTTGGATAGCTGTAAAACTGGACCAGGATATTTTGTGAGGAATAACTATTAATCCTTAGATTCAGTTTCCTACAGATTGGTGCTACCTTCAAATACCAATAACAGGAAACAGAAATAAGAGAAAGGAATATCTCTTCCTTTGGCCACTATGAGAATATTGACCTAAGGTGGACCTTTGGTGGTCCAGCAGCACTAATCTTGTATTAGCCTGTTTTAAGATTTGTACCCTATAGACCACAAGGTTATCTGAACCACAAACGTGAAGACTCTACCTTTTCCAGTAAGTTGATTTCATCGAAAGATGTGCCAGACTCAGCACCATTTGCGGCAAACCCTGCCTACAAATAATGTAAAAGCACCTGTTAGGGACACATTAGGTCTGAGCTAAAATACCATCCTCTATCTGCATCTATGCAGCTACAACACCTGTACTGGATCAGAATTCCTGTCTGATTTAACACCAACCCTTCATCCAAACAAGTTCAGCAGGTTCCCTGCTACAGATGAGCAATAAAGCCATAATCAACAATTCCAAAGTTAAGATACCTAACAATGTTTTCCTTATCATGAGATTCTAATTATGTGTGCTTAAGTTTGCATAGAACAAACTTCAAATCACATTAAGGTTTAGGTGCAAACTTACCAACTGTTAACTCTTTATCCTATGGTTGTGTGAACTAGTGCCAAAAGAAACTGTGTGCTGAAGAACAAATTATTTGGGTTTAATAGGCAGGCCTTTCAAAAAGGAGACTCTTGAGAACTTGCCTGTGGTTGAAAATCCACGGGTTCAAGGCCACGACACTCAAATTCCACTATTGTCTTAAAGGTCTCATTGTCTTCAGCCTAGAATTCAGTTAAAAAGAATATTAGCTTTTTTTAAACAAAGCAATAAACAAGCGGGAAGAAACAGAACATGTTCCCCAAATTATTATATTCCATAAAGACACAGTGTAATATTACAAGTAATATAATCTGTAATGTTTGTAAATCTCTAGAGAAACTTTTGATTAAAGTAGGGAAACATTCAAGCATGAATGACAGAAAAATAATCACTATTTAAATTGCTGCCTTTACAAATTTCTGCTAAAAGTTCACCCTTTCCATAAAATACAAGTAAAACAAACTTACATTATAAGGTTTAATTGTCTGACTTAAGATATCTGAAAAGAAAAACATATCATTGAAACAAAGAATGGTATAACTCACAGGCTACAGAAATATTTAGATTTGAATGGATTCAGGGTCAGTCATGTGCTAGACTTCACCTTTAAAATTTAGTTTTAAATGTTTAAGCACTGTGTCATGACTAGGTGCATCTCAGCAAGTCATAGCATGTGGCCTTCCTAATCTAGGCTCCAAAACTAAGCAGGGTTGGGACTTTTAGGCCAGGGGTTGGTTCCCAATGTCCAGGTCGTGGCCTATTGGTGGGCTGCAGCTGTTTGAAACTGGGCTGTGGAAGTGGTGGGCGAGTGAGCACACATGCACAAAGCTGCATTTCTGAAAGTGGCACGCATGAGCATGTGTGAAACTATCCCTTCTCCCCAGGGTGTCTAATACAGTATTGTAGCCTGAGTTCTCCATTGAGGGCGGGAGTGTCTGATCGTGGCAACTTTAAGACTTGTGGACTTCAACTCCTAGAAACTGAAGTTGAATTCAGCTTGCTGGGGAATTCTGGGACTTGAAGTCCATAGGTCTTAAAGTTGCCAAGGTTGGATATCTGTGATCTAGGGGATAGATGTATAAAAATCCCCTTACCTATGGAGTTTTCTCGGGAGCACAGCTTGCATTTCTGCACCATTGTAGCACTTCCCCGTCCTCCTTTGAGAGGGTGGCTGTCCTAAACAGAATTTCAAAAGAAAACATCAGCCTCCAATCACAAGAGCTCCAGTGGAGAGGAGGCTGCAAAAAATGTCTTTTTGCTCAAGATACAAATCTTCTAATGGAAGTCTTTCTTTTAGATTAAGAATATTATGCAAACAGTTAGCAAAGTTAGCAGGGAATACAGTAGTTCAGAATACTGATCTAACAGAGATATTTTTGCTAAACATCTTTAGCAAAATCAGAGACATTATTATTTTGTTTAAAGAAAAATCTAATTTACACTGCTAATTAAGTTCACAATCCTAATTAAGCAATTGAATTATATATCTGACTGTAAAAATATATTGCCAATGGAAACACTGGTATTAAAGGAATATAGATAAGGAATCTTTGCATACAGATATATTTACCCAGGAAATAAATAGAATATCCACATTACTTAGAAAAATGAACAGAATCCTAGAAAGAATGATAGTGAATACTTGCATATAGTCAAGACTCATATAGTCAACACCCTAGATACAATCTAGAAATAAGGTGCTTTCCAATTCTAGTTTCCTCGAAATGTTTTGGATGATAGCTCCTGTTACCGACATCCACAAGAATAGGAGCAAGTGACAACATTAACTTCATGGTGCCACTGCCCAAATAATATGAATTATATACCATAAATCATTTGCATCATGACCTGCCTGGTGCCAACTATATCTTACGTAATTTGTTTTGAAACTTACCATTAATCGTAGATATTGCCATTTTTCTGAAACCTCATTACAGTTTCCACATTTAAGCTGGAAAATAAAAGGAAAACAAATGCAAACTAAATATATTGAATGGAATCCAACAACACAATAATCAAATGTTTAAATTTAAACATTTAAACACCTGGCTGGAGTGGTTTTGGGGTTTGTGGGCCAAATGATCCCAGGGGAAAAACATTTTTCCTATGAATGGAATTGGCTCTTCCCCATCCAGAGATGGCTTACAACTTGGGGGTCTTCCTAGAGTCATAGGTCCTGCTCAATAAGCAAGTGTGGCTTGGAGGGATTTTGCACAATTATGTCTTCTGTACCAAGTGCATCCATTCCTGACTTGCAAGGCCCTTCTCAGACACTCATATCTTAACAACCTTCCATTTAAATTTCTGTGGTGTCCTTTTATGTAGGAATGCCTTTAAAAACATTCAGAAGCAGCAGCTGGTACAGAAAGGTCAGTTATTGGTATCTTCAAACATACCTGGGGGGCAGTATTTGGGAAGCTACAACTGTTACCAAATGAATTCATAGTTGTGGATGTCACTTTTAAAGACATATTTGTCTCTGGCTTTAGTCACTGTCTGCGGTACTCTGCCCACCTCACCAGATCAAACCGAGTCAACCCTTCTTCTTGTAGAAGATAATGGCTTGTCAGGACCAGAAGGTCCCATTAAAGCTGCTAACTAGAAATCAGCAGCCAATATAATAGTGTGATGGGGCTGCTGAAGAAATTTCCACAAACTGTTAGTTGTGGTAAACCCAAAACACAATTTGCAACGATACAATAATTTAAGAGTTACTACTAGCACATCGATTCAAAGCCACTGTTTTGCACCCAAACAATAATATGTAGATGTTGAGCATTGGGACCAAGGATGCCTAGAGCTGGGTATAAAAACAATACTGTTATGCATTTGCTTTTTTAAAGGTAGTCCCCTGTAATCCATGCCACTGGGATAAACTTGGCTAACTTACTTAATCATGGGCGTCTCAAAGGTGCTTTTTCGAGGGGCAACTGGACTTTCTGGTTTTTCTT
>AZIM01000515.1:418503-430026 GCA_000516915.1 Ophiophagus hannah | reverse complement strand
TGCAAGAAAACAAGCAAGCTCAAAGACCACCACCCCTCATGTCAACCTTTAGCTACAAACATTCTTCTTTATTACAACCTTATATTTTAATATGCTTTACCATGTGAACTTTTTATTTAGTGGAACCACAGCTGTTCTATAGATTTTCATCCACTAGCGTTTCACTTGTATTTAGGCATCTTTGAAAACAAATAGGGCCCTGATTAAAATGTTAACTTTTTCACCCCTTTGATCGTGCAAGAAATGGTTCTGGAGTTAACAACTATCCCAAAGACATCTACACTATGAACCAAAAAGAGGTATTCATGGGACCTGCATATTAAGCTACAGTTTGCTTTAACCAGGGTTCGTTAAATACATTAGCTTTTTAGCTCATCTATTTTTAGTATTTCTATCTTTGTATTTCGGATATGTTAAAAGCTGGGGCAGAACACAAAACCAAATCAGGAAATAAGCCATGAAGCCTGCCTACACATCATTTTAAGCCACATTTGAAAACACTAAGACAAAAATAAAACAGGTTTTTCAAACTCTGCCAGGCTACCCATGGCTTATTTACTGATCTCTCTTAGCAAATTACACTAAATAAGAAAGAAGTCAAAATAAACCATAATGCAGGGCAATATGCTATCTGTCCAATGTTAGTATGAATTTTACTTCACCTCTTTTCATAAAATCTAATAGGATAAAGCAACTTGATGCACCATACAATACAGTTGTACAGAGCAAATAACATAGAGAAGAAAGATAGGAGGGAAAGGATGTGGAGTATGGGCACTAGATTAACAAGCATATCTTACTGGGTTTTTACACTTACTGTTAGTGCAACCAGCTTCATCAATTCCACTTTCACAGTCTTTTTCTCCATCACATTTCCAAGATGCAGGAATGCATTTATTGCTGGAGTCTCCACAACTAATTTTTTCAGCTAGACATACTTGTTTCGCTACAAAAGCAAACAAACGGAACACAGTTAAAGTTACCCAGGCCAAGAATATATTGTATTGTATCCAGCATCGCTTTGACTTTTACAAAGTGTAGACATTATTTATAATAGTTCTGAAAGAAATGGGATTTCTTTTTCTCCCTTCTTTTTCTTCTTCAGAGATTTCTTCTCTGAAAACTCCAAATAAAGTTAAGAGAAAATAAATTTATCCCAGATATTATGCAACACAAATAGTGCAGTCTGCACAAATTCAGTTTTTTCATAAACTATTTATAAATTAGAAAATAATATTACTTAAACTCACTGACCCACATACAACTGGAGTTAAAAATTACAAAATGTATTTCTGACTTATTTTTCAAAGAGAGGAAGATAATTTAGGGAAGCTGCTTATTTGATAAATTCCTTGAAATTGGCTCTCTGTGTAGTAGTTTTATGGTGAAATATTTACTCTTGCTGGCATATGAGCTGTTGGTGAACACTCTTGGTAATATAGTAATTTCTTTGATGGCCTTAATACTGGAGAGCCCATCTTTTTTGAAAAAAGAAATGTTAGAAACTCTATAGAATACATGAACAGAGCTAAGATTTTCTTTGGACTGCATCATCTGGGAATATAAATATACCCCCTCCTACCAGGGTAGGAGGAGAATACAAAATTTAGAAAACAAAATGGAAATACTCCTTGCCTTGAATAAGCCTCACATTCACTTTACAATCTATAAATAAATAATGTAAGACAATATTAATAATGTAGGAAATACAAAGTGTTGTGTTTGACATTGTGAACAAATTTATGGAGGATGTTTACTTAATACATACTTTACTGCACTGATAAGGATAACCCTGAAGCCAATGACTGCTTATAAACAATAATCTAATATGTTTTTTTGGAAGTAAGCCCCACTTATTTTAATGGACTTTACTTCAGGAAAGCTAATAATGCCTTAATTTTGTATATGTAAAATTATGAAAATTCCTAATACTGGAGAGCAATATTTAATATTTCTCCAATTATCCCAACTGTCCCCTACTTGCATTCTCTTTTTCAGTCTTATGTTTGGGATACTTAAATAGCTAGAAACATATATTATCAAATTAAATCTGATCAGCTGTCATAAAGATGGCACCATTAATGCTTTATATTAGAATAGAATACTTTATTGGTCATGTGTGATTAGGCACACAAAGAATTTGTCTCCGATGCATACGGTCTCAATGTACATGCAAAACAACAAAGTAATAATAATCATAATAATGATACCAATAAGAGAAAATAATAGAACAACTGAGAAGGATAAAAATAATACAACCATACTACATAGGTAAATAGATACAACTACTGTGGGAATTAGATGTTCAGCAGAGTGATGGTACGAGGACAAAAACCTGTCTCTCTGTCTAGTTGTTTTGGCATGCAATGCCCTATAGCAGCGTCCTGAGGGGAGGAGTTGAAACAGTTTATGTCCACGATGTGAGAAGCCTGTAGATATTTTCTCAGACGTCTTTCTGACTCATGCAGTACACAGGTCTATGGTATATTATTGTATGTATTGTATATGTATATAATATATAGGCATATCAATGATGTTCTAACTAGTCCCTCCAGCTATAGATGTTTTTCCCTTAGTTTAACAACTACAATTTATTTTTATAAACATTAGTTTGAAACTTTCCCAAAACAGCGTACACTAAGAGACTGCAACTGGGGAAAATAATAAAATTAAAAGTTCTTCTCCTGACATTATTTGAGAGCAAGTCTGTGAACAATTGATCTTCTCAGTTTATATAACAGGAAAAGAGGTATTTTTTACCATCAGAAAAAGCCCAGGGGTAATATGATTTAAACTTGTTCTTTTGGAGAACAAGAACAAGTAATGAAAATATAAACAGTTTTACTGAATTACAGTTAGCAGATAAGTTAGGGTGTTGGAGAGGAGAATAACAGGAAAGTATACTCTTTATTAAAAAAAAGACATGAGATTAATCATCTCAATAAGGCACAGAATTTTTTCTTCAGACTAGTAGCCCTCCACATAGCAGGCTTAAATTCTAGGATTTGAATTCTGGAACTAGGAATACAATAATTAGGCTGCGATGCAATAATTAGATGGAAAATATTCATTTATCTGATTTTCATGCTACCTTTCCTCTTTGGCAGGCACTCAAAGTTGCTTACAAAACTTAAAATTGAAGGCAAAAAATAAGAAAAAACACTAAAATTATGTAATAATGAAAAGCTTGGTGAAAGAGACAAAGAGATTTTGTAAACACTGAAAGATTGGGGGATCAAATATAATGATCCATAGGTTGGAAACAACACAGGACGAAAACCTTCTTCCTAGTTGCAATTGACAGAGGAGTATGCGTAAATGGACCTTTCCTTCATACATCAGCACCTACACAAAACTGAATAATTAACTAACAAATAGAAGCTGCCAATAGGCAAAGAGTTAAAGGCTAGTCTGTTTTTTTTTTTTAATTTTGGCTTTTAAGTTGCATTTTGAGATACACAGTTAAGAAGAAAAATTAGTTAACAAATGACAAATCAGTGCAAAAAAGTTCTAGGAAAAAGGCTATCCATTTGTTAATGTTTCAATCGGAAGCAAATTTTGATCAAAATCAACAGCAGGCTGCAAATAAAAACTCAGCTGCAGGTGCAAATTACATCTACTTAACAATTCTTGCTTCCATCACTGTCATCTTTTTTGTGGCTTAACAACTTGCAGTTTGAGTTTCCTGAACCTAGGATAAATAAAGGGTTAACCTGATATATGACAGGGAGTGCTGTCAAGGTTTATGTCGGTGCAAAACATAGGGAAAACAGAGTCGTTCACAAACAGACCATTAAAAAGACTTGGTTAAAATGTCAGACACATCAAGACCAATTTATCACCATGAGGCACAAATGCCAAGGATGGACAACAATGCTTTATTTATACAGAGACAAGAGTGAAGACAAGCAAGACGAGTCCATTGACTTGCCACAACCAATGGCCCATTCATTCTTGGTTTCTTTACACCCCATCAGGACAAATTCTTTCATTAAAATTGTTGAGTCTAACTGGCGCCCCATTGCTTGGCTTCCTCTTGTGCTACTGCTGAGCTTTTCAGGCACAGAAGCATTATATATATATATATATATATTCAAGGGAATGGCTAGATAACAGACATTGACTTTCACATGACCATTTGTTGGGTTCTCACCATACAGGTGCTCTAGGGGCATGCAAAAAATAAAAAACCAGCCCCTACTTCTTGTGGGAAACCTACAGATCTTTTCAATAACAGACTAGACAGTTTCCGGAAGCATGAAACAAGGCCTGTTTTTGTGGAAGTGTTATTTTGAACAAGAAAACCTGCTTACTATCATCACTGCTTTAAGATTCCTTATTCAATTTCTTATAAAATATGAAACAGTATACTAAGAAGATCCAGTATTTCTCACAAACGTTATGCATAAACTGCTAATTCAGCCTCAGACATTAGCAGCTACATATATAATCCATCCTATTGCTCAACGTATGATTCTTATGCCCTTGGGATTGAAGCCAGTGAAACTCTGTGAGTAGCGCTTAATTTCTACTGAAATCATGGGATTCCAGTTCCGGGCCCCCCCTGTTTTCAGAGGCACTGAATTTACACAACTGTCTAATATAACCCTTTGAGAATAGTAAGGATTTAAATTTATGAATTAGGCTCATCAATAATCCAGCTAGATTTCATGTATTAGTGACATCGCTGTGGCTCATTCAATATTTGGGCTGGGGAACATTTTGGGCAATCACAAAACATTAACATCTCTAAATTCGTAAGTGTCCAGAAAAGAGTTCTACGAAATAGAGATTTTCCCCTTCCCAGAATGCAAGATTAAGCTTAAATCTTTAAGGGATTAGACAACTAATCTCTAAAGGATCCAGAATAATTCTACTTTGGAAATGCCTCATTTATTTTTTAACTCTTTAAATACTGCTAAACTTCAAGCAACTCCTAGCAGTATGTTCTAGAGTAAAAGGAACAGAAGGAATTGTTTAATTGTATTCTCAGAAGAACTGAGATAAAAACACTTGTCTTGCAGGCACCAATTATAAAATGAAAAGAAAACAACATAAGGTTGAGAGGAAATAAAGAGAGGCTTGTATAAGAAAGGGATGAATTAGAAGTCATTAAGGACAAGTAAAACCTATGGTCCAGATCTGTAGGGACAGTATTAGGAAAGTCCCAAAGGTGTTTTTCCCAAAAACAACTGAACTTTCTTGGTTTTTTTCCCTTTGAAAACATTTCACTTCTCATCCAAGAACCTTCTTCAGTTCTGAAGAACTGAACATTTTCAAAGGAAAAAAAAAACTAAGAAAGCCCAGTTGCCTTGGGAAAAAGCACCTTTGTGACAAGCATGACCTGGATGATTTTAAATGTCTATAGACAGTATTAAGAAATCTAAAACACAGCTAAAGTCTGATATGGAAAGCTGAGAGTGGCAATAAAAATATCTTCCTCAATCTATCTGGGGCAAGAAAGCAGGAAAGTGTCATGATAGTTAAGAAATACATAGCCAATTTGAAATTATCCAGTAAAAGAGGAGTTGCGATCATTTTCCACTAATAAATATCTCAACAACAGAAGAACGGGATAATAATGATTCAAATTACAAGCACAGAAAAGATACTGTACCTGGTTTCACACAGTACATTCAAAACACACACAAACATTTTAAAAACCTAATTGATGTTACACTGCATTAATAATATCATTTCCACATTGCAAGTAGCATAGTTTACTTCATCACTTAAATTATGCATTAGTTTAATCTTTAAATGATAAGAGAGGAATAATTTCAGGGAAGAATCATTAAGGAGTTACCTAATCTAGAAAACATATATCTGTACTCTAGAAAGGATATTGTATAGCTTAGAAAGGAAAGAGTTAGAAGAGAGTGTTCCTCAAATACTCAAGACTTTAAATTTTAGAGGCAAAAAAGCAGAATTAGTAGCAGCAGATTTTGGTTGAGTATTGAGATACCTGTCTTAGCAGTAAGAACAGCAGTTATTCAGATGGTGGCCATCTGTTAGGGTATTCTACTTTTAGATTTTTTGCAGTGAAGGGCAATTAGCCTATTGAGCTTATGAATCCTCCAATTTTATGATTCTGTACTACATGTTGAGTTACTGGAAGCAATCCTTCTCAATATTTGTTTTACAATATTTATAGCTTACCCCAATCTAAATCTGGGTGGGGTATATCAAACTCAGAACCAAATCAGGACATTAAAATCTAATTCATGAGAGCAATGAGACACTGACACAGGTCTTAAGGGTTCATTTCACAAAGACTTTCCGCTTTCAAAGAGAAATCCTCTCAAAAGCAGCCTGCCCTCTTCAGATGTTTTGCTTTCACCTCTGACATAAAGATGATCTGGAGGTCACACACAACAGAACCAGGAATTTGAATCAACTCATCAAAAGGGAAGAGACAGTTGATGAAATGGACTTAAAAGGCATTCTCTGGGTTTTCAGAACAAGGATGGGCACCAGCTTGTTCCTGAACTATCCCAGTGGTTCACCAGGCTTTATGCCAGTATCCTCAGAAATACTTTGCATGTGAAATGTTTCATTCACAGCTGAACGAACACAGACCACACATAAGCCTGGTGAATGAATACTCGGAAAGTTGTAATTAGAAATAGAGTATGTGATTTCAATTATGCTGTGATACGCAGATGCTCCTCTTGTGTAGAAAAGATCTCATTCATGAAGCTGTTTGGTAAGTACTTCAACAAATGCTTCATAGGGAAATCTGAAGAAGATTGCACAGATAGAGATAGAGCTTGTGGGTGTTTTTCTTTTCCAACTAATTACTTTCTATGAATATGAAACAGCAGTTTTTCTCTCCATCCCCTTGGCCTGACTGAAGAGATCAGTGACTGTGCTTATATACTTGGCAACTATAGGTTTTCACATCTAAATTATCCTCTTAGGAAATGAATTCCTACATTTTAGAGAGGAAATACAGAATGTGGGATTAGATGTTCTTTTCCATTAAGTCCACCCTTCTTAATGATGAACATATTGTTCAGATAATTATGAAAGTGGATGGACCTCAAGAAGTGTTGATGACATTACATAAATGATAATTTAACTTTAGGTAAATAGCCTCAAGAGATAAAGGTAAGAACTATTAGGAAGTAAATTAAAAAAAACCCCATGACCAAACTTTTGGATACTTATTACATGCAGACAGGACAAAGTCTGTTTCCAACAATAAACCTGCTGGCATTTCACACACTTATGTGGATTAAAACTTCCATAATGTCACTTGCCTATTCATGAACCATATGTTCAAGAAAACATCCTTCCATCTCCAATCTCTTATTATTTAGGAAGGAGGAGGAGAATTTCAAGGTGTCTTCAAACCATTATCAGACATTGATACTAAGAGGGGTCTTCCCACTTTTCTCTATTTATCAGATGCCTGCAAAGTAAGGTGCCTGCCATCTTACTTAAATAATGCAAAGCTGTGGAATAGTAAATAAAGAATAGTTAAATACAATGTCTCAGTTTATGCATCTTAAAATTCATTGTGAAACTACAAATTATATATATATAAATGCTACAATTTTCTTAAGAGCTGTGGTGGCACAGTGGTTAGAATGCAGTACTGCAGACTAGGTCACTCCAGGAGTTCGATTCTGAGCGGCTCAAGGTTGCTATTTCAGAACATTGCAGATTCTTAAAAAGAAAATAGCACTGGATATTTCCTTTACTGCTTATTTCTGTACTTTCAAACTTTTGTTCAGACCCGTAAAATTCACACAATTAAGGATAAGTTGTGAGTCAAAGGGAATCATCCCAAACATTCTTTTTAAAAAGCCCCACAGTGTGAGAAAAATTTATTCTACATATTCTGGGAAAGTTAGAGGTATTTTGAGGTGATTATTACATCCAAGCAGATACCATAGTGAGGTATGTGTAAGTTAAGTATTCCGGAATGTGACTGAGAGGAGTGTAGATGATCAAAGACAGAATCACATTGGGAAGGACAGAGAACTGCTAACTCAGCTAATTGACTTAGAGTGATGGTCTGAGAATAGAAAAAAATTCCCTAGTAATAAAATATTTAAGAAACACAAAAAATGTTATAATATAGTAACTGATGTGGTAATTATAGGAATTCTGCTGAGTGGAGCTCCCTCCAGACTAAAGGAAGCCTCACATTGCATCCATGCTAATATTCGCTCACTCCCATGCTATAGATTCCTTATTTATCATATTCATGTTACGTTTTAAGGGCATACAGATTTTTCCTCACTTTATTGTTATGATAAACTTATCATATAAGCTAAGGTGAAAGTTCATTATTGGCCAAGATAACTAATGAGAAGGAAGTATGGTATAAAATAAATCTTCTGATGCTTTTACTTTCTTCTCCTACTGGGGATTGGCAATCACAAATGCTACTTGTTGTTTTGAGTACTTTTTTATTTTATTAACCATAAAAGCATATGTTTTCAATGAAATATAGTTTTTTCAAACAATATATGTATTGTCTTCCATTGATATGGTGCCTGAATCTGTTCCAGCATGTTCCAGTAGTTGATATTTTTCATTGCCTGTGTTGAAAATATTCCAATTTCCTTTTCCTGATGGTATTCACAATCTATTGTCTTTCTCATATCGTGTAAGCTTGGCTCAGGATATTTTAATTAATCTTCTGTAAATCCTCATTTCAGCTGAGAAAAGACCACAAACTAATCTCCTTGGTCCAAGTCCAAATAGATATAATATACTACACTGGCGTAATATTTGAATTCTTGTAAGCATTAACATTTAAGAGTTTGCCAACTCTTAAATACACAAGATTACAAAAATATATCACTTTCATTTATGTGAATAAACAGCAGTTGTGCTACCCTGTCCTATTCATTCATGTACTGCATCTTGCTGCAAACCTTTCAAATATGACAAACAACATTGCTGGATTGGATCCAAAGGTTCTTTCTGTTGAGGGAAGAACTCTTTCCATTAGGGAAGTTTGTCAGAGCAAGTTAATCTTAGGGTCACCTCCACTAAATTTCTTTGGATTTTACTGATTGGAGAAGTAGACATAAGATAAATAGCTGACATTACTGTCCGACCTTTTACACAGAACTGAAATGGATAAAATGTACACCAGTTATCAAGCTTCAGCAAGCATTAACATTTACAAAGAAGAGACATCTCTTTGAGTTTTCTGTTACTTTTGTTTGGAATGCTTTTCTTATATAAAGATAAAGGTTTCCACTGTCCAGTTGTGCCTGACTCTAGGGGCATGGTAATCTCCATTTCTTAGCTGAGAGAGTTGTCCGAAGATACTTCTGTGGTCATGTGGCCAGCATGACTATTCACCGATGCATACAGAATGCTGCTATCAAAATGGTACCTATTTATCTACTCACATTTGCATGCTTTCAAACTGCGAGATGGGCAGGAACTAGAGCAAGTAATGGGAGCTCATCCTGTCACATAGCACTTGGGTCTTGAACCTGGGCTGTCAGCTTTCCAACTGACAAGCGCAGGGTCTTTAACCACTGTATCATCACACACCCCTTTCTTATACAATACATGGTATAAAACAATTCTCTTGTGAAGAGAAAATATTTGTATACATCTTTGGATTCAATTAAATGCCATTGTTTTAATATGTACTACCGTAAGGAATTCTGCTCTTGGTGACAGAGATAATTACAAAAATTAGAACTGGACAGATGATTCTGGAACATAACTATTCCAGATTATGTTCACTAGTTAAGAACAGATACACTTACTGAATTACAAACCTAGTACCCAGTACACAGCTGTCAATCCATTCATAACTATTATGAAATATTATGCATTCAGGACTATCTAAACATGTAAGAATAGCTAGTACCTGTGAAATCCATCATAAATATTCATGGAATTAATTACCCAACTTTCCATTGCTGCAATCGTTTTGACATTCGTCAAGGACACAGCTGCTTCAGAGTGTCTCTATAATTAATATATACTTAGCCACTATAAAATATAAGAATTAATTATTCCCTTTAAAGAATTCAAGGAGCACTTCTTATTAAGTCCTTCTTTTGATCAAAAGAGAAAAAAGCTTTATTCCAATGGTATAACTTGTCTTAGCTTTGAACTTTTTCTATTTCTGTAATAATGGTCTGCTTATAGAAAGAAATGTTACTTACAGCCTTTGAGGATGACAGTATCAGGATCTCCTCCACTATACAGTATCAGGATCTCCTGATACTATGACAGTATCAGGATCTCCTCCACTATACAGTACAGAATAGCATATACCCTAAAGCTAAACCAGACTGGACAGCCACTTCTCTGCAATGGTATAAAGAGGGGTTGGATTAGAAGAACTGCAAGGGCCCTTCCAACTCTTATGATTCTGTATTCTGTAAGAATTAAATTAGTTTCTTTATTGTATCTCCTAGCACTTATTTGCGCCTAGGAAATCTTACTCATTGAGATCAGATTTTTTTAAAAAAAACTGTTAAACCTTCTCAGTTCTTTCATCCCTCCAAGTTTATGGGAGAGAATTCTTGGTTTTGTTTTCTTGATGTTCACTACTGAGACATCCAATCTCTTTTTATCCAACTCCAGTGATAGCATAAGGAAAATTGATTTTTCTTCATGCATACATAAATCTATTGAAAGTGTGTGCAGCATAATGATTCTCAGATAAAAGAACTGGCTGTTACATCCTGATGGGAATTGTTTCAAATGGGCTCTGTCTTCTTCAAACTGATGCCCTCCAGGTATGTTGGGTTACAAATCACAGAAAAGCCTATCCGACATGACCGGTATTACAGGAATTGCAGTTTTATATACAATATTGATATTAGCCCTTCAAGGCAGTCCAGACCAAAAAAAAAACACTACCAGAAATACCATCACTTTAAAATAAGGGGACATTAAACAGAATCTTGTAAGACCCTCTCCTCTCTTTTCAGTCTATGAAAAACTAATGAGGAGCCCTTCTGAAATGCTTCTCAAGCTTTTCCCCCCATCTGCAGACAGAGGTCTCTCTTTTCAGACTGTTGCCTAGACTGCAGTCCTTTCTTCTGCCTGCCAAGGTCATTTGCACATGCCATCACAATAGCTGAACTATTTGAATAGCTGGGTGGACTATGTTTTATTGAAGTACATGCTGGAAAATTGTTAATTACTCTTTCAAAAGTCTTGTTAAAAAAGGTGGAGTATAGGAAAAGGCGACCAAATGAATTCGTCAGGAAAACCGAAACATGTTTTCCTTGAATATGTTCAAATTTCCTGGAATCCTTGGAAAATTCAAAGGGTCAAACTAAGGGACCATGTGCATAGCTGTTTGCATTTTTCCTTAGTTTCCAAAAATTCAGCTGAGGGACCTGAACATTTGTTAAGTGTAAATAGAGCTACTGTTGTCACCCAGAACATTTTGTATTTAAATCCTGGCTTAAGTACTAAACTTTTGAACATAAGTTTTTTTCCATTCAAAACAAATGTAATTATAATTTTTGTTTAGACTTTGTGCTTTGATATATGGATAATAATAATAATAATAATAATAAT
>AZIM01000515.1:385927-396608 GCA_000516915.1 Ophiophagus hannah | reverse complement strand
ATCTATCTATCTATCTATCTATCTAGTGTGTGTCTCTCTCTGTGTGTATATTGTATATATATAGAAGAATATATATTTTATAGAAGAATATTTTAACAAGATAAAATGCAAATATTAGAAAAGAAACAAAAATAAGGGAGAATAGTATGAAAGAAAAAAGAATATAAAGATTATCTTATGATCTTTTCACAGTGGTATAAATGCCTTTATCTTTTACCATCTCTAAGATTATATCATAATTTCCTTTTTATAATAAGCTATCCTTTCTCATTCTCGGTCCCATAAATCACAAGTTCATTTTTCTCTTTTTACAACAGAAAGGCCAGAAGGAGTTTCCAGTCACTGATAAATGTAGTTATTGATTTTACTTTAATTAAGCAAGTTGTTTTGCCATCTCTGCAAGTTTTATCATCTTCATCAGACATTTTTCCACTGAGGTTATTTCAGAGTCTTCGTTTTTGTGCATTTAGTAGACTTGCAGATATAATAGTCCTATAGCTACATTGTTGAGCTTCCATGTCTGGTATAATTAAATCGAGCAAAGACACCTGCATTTCCCTAAAACAGATGTTGCCCTTAATCTGTAGGGCTAACCCAGGAAAAAGGAATCTTGCTATGTATAAGAATTCTTAGATGGGGGATCATCCAGAAAAGGCTACAAACATGTTCCACAGATTAGGTTAGGCTCTAATCTAAACAAACAGCATAGTTCAGTAGCTGTATGGCAATTAAGAATCATTTCAGGCAAGCTGTAATTACAATATTGTGTGTACCAGTAATTATTTTCTATTGCTATATATAGAACCTTATATAAAAACTAACAATAATGCTGATACCATTTTAGAAAAGCTTTTCATTATGCTCAGATTTTTATCATTCTGTTCTACATCCTACAATACAGAAGGATTGTTCTTTTCCATGCTGTAATGTTTATTTGGTAATGCAAGCTAATGTTTTTATTTTGTGATGAATGTTAGTAATATTACAAATTAAACCAAGAAAAGTTACATGTGTTCCAAGTGTTTCATATGCTATGAGTGTGATTTAATCTAAAGGTGAGAGAACGTTAATTTAGACTTAATCTCTTATAAGGGCTTGCTCTCACATGTATAATCAATAAATATAAGTAACTGTAGAGTTATTACTGAGTTTGTAGTAAAAGTTTATAGGCAGAATTTTTGGAGTATCTAACTTCCACTATTAGAATAAGCAAATAATCCTTGATTGATTGATTGATTGATTGATTATTTATGAGACTTCTATGCCGCCCTATNCTTACACTAAAAAAGAACAATATAAAAATTAAAACAGAATTAAATAAGAAATCCCATAAACTAGACAAATAAAACTAACTGCTAAAATCCCCCCCTCCATCAGTCCGGGTTGGCAAGTTGGAAAAGATGTCTTTTGAGTGATGACAAATTGAATTGAACAGTTTATTGTTATTTAGTGGAGATAAGATCATAATGGTGTTAAGATGAAGTCCTGAACAAAAGGCCAAAAAACTAAACAAACAAATGTTGAAGTCTGAATTCATTTACAGATTGAAAGTTAATGTCTGATTAATTTCACTTTTTTTTTTGCAGATGCTATTCCGGCTAATTACGTTTGGCTTAAATGCTTTTACTTTACGTTATGTATCAAAAGAAATAATTGGTCTTGTGAATGTAAGGTAATAAATCATAATTATTTATAAAAACATGAAATATTAATGGTTCCAAGTTATAATAGCTTTGTCTCTAATTTCTTTCAGGAATAAATTTTGATAAATTACTTTACTTTCTGCTGCTTGGTATGATTCTACAAGGAGATATTTTGAATTGAATGGATGAATCAATGTCGGCACTGATGTATAAATGCAAATTTGAGTTTGTGATTTAGCTTTTTGAATAAATGCCTTTTCCTCTAAATTATGTAAATATCTAGTGGTTTTGAAAATGCTATGTTTCCAAAGACACTCCTGATTTTAATAGGTATTCAGTATTCTGAGTGATTCTTGAAATGAAATAAAGAAGTTTTGCTGCTTCTTCATTATTTCAAAATATGAAGTATACTGGGTTTAATTGCATACTAGGTATTGTCAAATGTACTAGGTTTTCTATTTTTCCTCAATTCACAAACACCTTGTGTGAAAAATAACAGTCACATGTCCAAAATACATTTCTACCTTTAAAAAAGAGCTGTTGTGTAACTTGATGCAGACTTAGTGATACTTTAATGCAGGGGTGTCAAACTGACAGCCCATGGGCCAGATGCATCATGTGCAGGCCACGCCCACCCCAGCTCCGCAAAGGGGGAAAACATCACGATATGTCATGTGATGGCAATGTGATGCAAGTTTGACACCTGGGCTTTAATGTAATATTCTTTACCTATGGTTATTTTAGAGCAAAATTACTGCTGAAAGAACATGACATTTAAAATTGTAACATGATTCACCAAAAGCAATAGAACTCTAGAAGAAACCTAAGAAAACGCTGAATAATATTTTCAATGTGCTATTATTTTATGGTTTTCATTTTGTATATTTCTTGATTTTAATTTTTATTACGAAACCCTCAAGAAACTTATTTTCAGACAGGTGAAAAATAAACAATGGGAATACATAGATAAATCTGTTGTATAAATTGATAAAATCATTTCCACTTTTCTTGATACTATGTGATATACTCAGGGAGTTACAATTGCATACAAAATGGTAAAATATTGTAAGATCATATTTTTCTGAAATTAATAGTGTTACTAAGAAACTTAGCATAACATTTAAATATAACTCAGGATCCAGAGAAAAGAAACTTACACTAACATCTGTGGGTCATTACCAAGCATGAATATAATTTCTAACTCTTAAATTCAGCAGAAATGAGATCTCCAATTCACAAAATATATGAAGCAAAGTAAAATAGAAAAAACTTCATTGAAATTTTTGGTATCACCTCGGATTTTTAACAGCTAAATTTAAGAATTCTTTAAAAGCTATGTATTTATAAAAGGTTAATTTAAAGGTTAATTTAAAAAAGATTAAAATGTAAGTATTTTGAAGCTTAAGTAATTTGAACATATATATTGGGGCAGTTCATATTTCCTCTGTTAAAAAAAGGTAGCAGGTGGTAAATGATTTATTAGAGCTTATTAAATTTCAAATGCCTGGTTTGTGTCTGGCACAACTTCCATAAAATTTTATGACTAACCCCAGGTTGCATGTGAACCTGGGTGAGTGCTATTCACAATTGATAACCCCTAAGAGAATCAAATCTCCTTTGGTACATATTATTGATAGCTACAATACTGGTAGTTACATAGTTAATATATAGCTATATTAACAATATAATGGAATTATTATTAGTTGACATTACCTTTTAAAAATGAAATTCCCTTTTCCCTTTTTTCTTTCCTTTTCTTCCCAAAATATTAGACTGACGCTGCTTTATTCCACAATAGTTTTCTTAGCCAGAGAAGCATTCCGTAAAGCTTGTTTGAGTGGGAGCTCAAGGAGAAACTGGACACAAACATTTAATCTGTTATGGCTAACGTAAGTTTAAATTACTCATTTGAACATTTTAGTTACTTTCTTCTGCAGTTCTGCAAGTTTGCTTGCATTTCTGAAAAGTAGTAGAGGAGCTTGTTTTTGAAGTCATGATTGCATTGAGAAACAGGAAGTTGATAGGATATGAAATTGTTAAGGGACTTAATACTTACCTAAATTACATCTTAGTTTATCTGTAATAGTTTCATTCTAATTGCATATATTAATTACCTAATATTTAATTAGGTAATTTAATTTACCTAATTCTAATTTAATTCTAATTGCATATATTAATTACCACATCTCCATAAACCACATTTGAGAAATTGAGAAAAGCTGCTATTTAGCTCTTGCATGAGAATGATTTTCGTTGGAATAATTCTTGTCCTACTGCCTGGGGGAAAAAAAAAAGAATCTCCAATTTTCAAATGCTAATGTTCCGAAGTTGAATAAACTTTGGAAAGTCAATGCTGATGGGAAAGACTGGATCTTTTATATAATACTCTGCATTAGTCAAAGAAATGTAAGTGCCTTGGCTTTTTTAGTGAGTGAAGGAGCAAATAAAAGCACGCTATGTGTGTGTGTGTGTGTGTGTGTTTGTGTTTGTGTGTATTCACATTCGTGCATATTTGCATATAACACCTGCAAAATTTTGCTGTTTGTGCTGTTCCTTTTTTGCTTTTTGTATTGGGCTATTAGTTTTCAAAGAGCATTCCTATCCTGAAGCACTGGATGAAAAGTATACATTTCTCAAATAAATATGTATGCAAAAACCTTACAAGTTGTAATGCATTCCAAGAAATATTGTAATTAAACTACAGAAATAATTTATTTCTGCAGATGTAGGAAAAAACAGATGCATGTACTTTTGAAGTTTATTGTATTTACTCTTGGTTTGCTAAAACTGGATGCAGATTTTTTTCTAAGAATTCACACTGAAGACAGGAAAGAAAAGAGCAAGTTATTAATTTTGGCTTAATGGTTTATCTTCTTAACTTTTGTAGAATTCCTTTGGGCGTATGTTGGTGTGTATTCCTGGGCTGGATCTGGCTAGATATACTTGAAGTTCCTAGTGAAAATGCAGTTCCTTACTATAATTTCGGAGTACTTGCTTTTTGTCTTTCCGCTGTGATTGAACTTCTGGGTGAACCTTTTTGGGTTTTAGCTCAAATACATTTACTTGTCCGGCTAAAGGTTTGTGAAACTATATGAAATTGTATTTCTTGCTTCTTTTAAAATTATAATAATGAACAGATGTCTGAAGTTAAAAATCTTTAGTCTGACATTTTCTTATAGGTAAAATATTGATTTACTGATTAAGCTAAATACATTAACTTAAATGCATTAGTCATTCATGAAATAAATAAAATAAATCATCTACTACTACTACTACTAATAATAATCTGACTATCTGGCTGACTGTGAATGAACCATACACAATACAAAGATACAAAATAATCACAAAGTATCAAGGTCTGAAAATTGAAGTTGAAGGATTATGGCATAAACTGGCAATGATGGTCCCAGTGGTTATTGCACATTGAGTACCATACCCCAAAGCCTTGGACAATACTTAAAAAATCTGCATATTGATAAAATCTCCAAATGTCAGATACAAAAAGCCATACTGCTTGGATCTGCATGTATAGATTATGATAGCCTAGGTTTTTGGGAAGAACTTGATGTGAATGAAGGCCAACATCAGCTAAAGAACCGGCAGCTTTGATTTCACATTGAATTCACAGTATATGATAATAATACCACCTTTTATTTTTGTACAGTTCAAAGCAATGTACATAATTCTTCTGTTTCTTATTTTCCTCACAACAATAACACTGTGAAATATGTTGGGCGGAGAAAGTTACACACTGGTCTCATGCTAGAATTCATGGTCTCTTGGTTTCTAGTCAGCATCTTAATCATTACACTAGACTGGCTAAGCACAAGTGGTGGAAGGGCTGTTGCACTGGCAAAATGAGGTTTACATAGAGGTACTCTTACAAAAACCACACCTGCATAACCATGAAGTACACGAAGTACCTTTTCAACTCTGGCAATTGTTTTTATTATTTTTCTTTCTCTTTCAAAGCTGATGGTGGTATTGTTTACAATGGAGAGCCATCATTGCAGAGCTGGAAACATTTGGGATTACAAGATTTCTTCCATAGTATTGCTTCACCTGTTTATTATTGAGTGATGAACTCAGTTCAACTACATTGAGTTCATTGAAATCAATAGGATTTTAATCCGGATAACTACCTGATTTTCCTGAAACAAAGCAAGACTAATTTAATTGGGGTTCAATTCATTGTTTTTGGCACAGAGGATATGGACAACCAAACAACTGAAAATGTCATCCTAAAGAAAAATTGTACTTTGAGAAGTTTTTGCTCTTGTAGAAAGTATTCATGGCTTTTCAGAGCTTCGTATTTGTAGAAAAGTTTCAATATAAGAATTCTGGATTGCATGCTTCTTGAATCTGACACATAAGTATTAGGAAGTTGTGTTTCTGATACGATCTTTGTATGTTCTTTACAGGTGATTGCTGAGAGTTTGTCAATCCTTTGCAAATGTGTTTTGACAGTTCTTCTAGTAGTTTTGTATCCACACTGGGGACTCTATATCTTTTCTTTGGCTCAGGTACAATTTTCTCCCTGCTTTATTACCATTTATTGGATCTATCATATGAATTGGTTGTAGAAACTGGCATGTTTTTCTTAAGTCACATCACATTAATGGTGTTCACCAGCAAATATATTTATATCCCTGTGCACGCTGGACACATATAACTTTTAATTTAGCATGATGGATAACTGGTATAGATGGAAAGCTAGTATATGCATGTGTCTTATGCAGAAGTGCCAGTGTTACTCTGCCAAGGAGGTGAGATGAACATAAGGGGTGGGTTTGTCTTGAAAATAATTCAGCATTACATTTCCTACTGATAGCATTCCCCTCATCATCTTAAATTTCTTGGCCCAAGTTAAGGTGAGTGCTGACAAATATATCTGTACAAACTGAAAATTGAGGCTGAAAGATTCCTCCTAGAGAAAAGTCATACCACTTGCATCCTGTGGCCCTTGGCAGCTGCCTCACCATGTTGATTTTTATGCTGGATCAGAGTGGATGTAATTGCATAACCTTTGAATGTTGCCGACATTCTCTTTTATTGCTGTTCAAATAAGAATGTTGTTGCATTGACATGTTGACAATAAAACCAATATGAATTATTTTTCCTTTGCAGCTTTTATACACTACCATTCTAGTATCATGTTATATAATATATTTCATGAAATTTTTGGGTTCTCCTGAAGCAACCAAAAAATCATTTCCTATTACTAGAATGGCATCTTTTTTACCTGCTTTGGGACAAAATGAGGTAAGGTCAACAACTTTTAAAAAATATCAGATAATTTCTTGGCACAAGATGTTTGTTGTTGTTCATGAGTAGCCAAACTGTCCTAATAAATTCTTAGATTAAGTATCATAGATTTATCAGTGAGCTGTTAATGAGTTTTAGTTTCACAGTCATTTTTCAGGTTTCAGTTGGTTACATTTTTAATATTTACATTTTATTATTTGAAAAAAATAAGCGTATAATACTTCAGATCCTGTGTGCACATTTTTGTTATATAGTAAGATCATTTGGATATTGGGTATTCAATATTAGTAAATAAAAAAAAATCAGTACCTGAAATGCGCTGAGACATTTTTGCTCTTAGGCTTTTTGTGAGACCTAATCATGATACGTAAACAAAGGATTTCTGAAATAATAATATTGCTATAAAAACAACATTTTATCAAGGAAACGTAACAGAATCTTGCAGTCTGTTCAAGCTGTATTTCCTCCTCCTTCAGTAATTTAGGGAGGCATTTACCTTATTCATTTCTGAATGTTATTTGCATATTTTGGACATAAAAAAATGTTTTGGCCCATTTGCCTAGGTAATGTTTCCTGCAAATTCCTGTCAGGGGCATCTTTCTTGTTCTGTACATCATGTGGCATATCTGTGGATCAAAGTTTTTCTATACTTTAAGTATAGAAGTGTAAATTATTGAGCAAAAATATTTTAACCATTTTGATATTAGATTTAAACTTCATCTAGTGGATTTTTATTTATGTAAGCAAATCTTTAGATCCAGAGATGATTGTACCTTTTAGAAATAATAAATATGGTATATTGTACAGAAAATGGCTTTTGCTAATACCTGTGCTAGCTCAATGATCCTGTATGGAGATCATTTTTCAGAAAAGTGTTAGAAAATCTCTAGCCTAAAGACAGTTTATTTTACTATGAAAATATATAGTTAATTCTAATACAAAAAACACATGAGTAAGCTAAAATGACTGCATTTTAATTTGGTGAACAGTTTCAGATATTAATAAAAGACGTTTCTATGAGCTGCATATTAAAATGTAGCTATAAAAATGAAGACTCTTCCACATTAACACTTGCAGAAAATATAACAGAAACTAGATCAGGAACAGGCAGATATACATATGCATTTTTTTATTTAATTAAGACCTTGTTTTAATTAAATAGTCTTTGTTTCAGAGGTTGTGTCATGTATTATTTTGACTGGTATATCAGAGTACAGTAAATTGAATCAAGCTTGACCCTCAGTGATTTCCTGGATATGTCCATGGAGTTTTTTTGGAAGTGGTATAGAGGTACTTGCTGTTACTTTCTTCCAGGATTTCTTTTTAGCCTTCTTAGCCCTGGTGTTCCAGAGAGGCCTGTAGTCTAAGTATTAACTGGGGCCAAGTCTGCTGTTTTTAAACCCAGACAAAATGGTGCAGTGTATTTCATTACACCTAATTATTTGTATATATTTCAGGATATTGTCAATTGGAATGAAGCAAGGCTGACTTGGAGCTTCTTTAAGCAGTCATTCCTAAAACAGGTTTTAACAGAGGGTGAGTACGAAATTTTCTTCAATTTCTTGAATTTTTTTATTCTCAGTCCCCTTCTGCCAACAGTAGCAATAAGAATTTCATGATTGACATTTCGGCATTTTTAGAATTGTTGGAATGGGTTTAGGCTAAAGAGCAATGAGAAGAAACACACTAATTTCATGAGATTGTTTTAATATATGTTTAGTCTCTGTTCATTGCATAATGGAAGGTACTGAATTATTTGATGAATCTTTTGAGAATCTTTAAGAAATACTTGCCTACTACTTCAGCTTGCAGCATTTATCTTATCTATCTATCTATCTATCCATCCATCCATCATCTATCTGTCTGCCTGTCTGCCTGTCTGTCTGTCTTATCATCTGTATCTCTATATCACCTCTATCTCTCTATCTCTACCTCTATGTTTCTATGTATATCTATGTATCTATCTATGTATCCATCCATCATCTATGTATCTATGTATCTATCATATACACACACACACACGCACGCACACACACACATATCCATCCATCCATCCATCCATCCATCCATCCATCCATCCATCCATCATTTCCCTCCCTCCCCCCTTCCCCCCCTCTCTCCCTACCTGGTTTACATAGCCACCGATTTCTCAACGGTGACTCTGTGTGATGCACAGAGTTAAAATCAAACCAAATGAAAAAAGAAAAATAAGAAAAGTAATGGAGGCTGAGGACAAACCAGCTTCAATCATAAGAAAGACAAACTTAGTGATGGGAGCATCTAACTTACAGAACCACTTGAGGCAGCCCCATGTAAAGTGTGTTGCAATGGTCTACTCAGTAGATATTAAGGCATGAGTGACTATGAGCAGGGCTCCTGATCCAGGAAAATATGCAGTTGGCACAAAAGTTGGATTAATTGTTACCTATTCTTTGAATAGAAGCTGCAAGTCCAGGAAGACCTCAAATTTGCACACAATTCTGATTAGGCAGTGCTACCCCATCAAGGACTAAAAATGTAAATCATCAGAGCCAGAAGCTCTAAAAACCAAAGCCACTAAGATTGAACTGAATCTATTCTTCCCTATTCAGACTCCCTTAGTTTCCAGACACGAAGAATTAATCCCATCACTTACTTATCCTGAGATAGAGATACATAACTGAGAATTATCAACATATTGATGATAACTCTCATTGTAGTGTTTGCAAACTATCTTGCTCAGCTGCTTCATGTAGATGTTGAATATAAACGGGGAGAGCACAGGGAAGAGAGCTAGATCTCTGTGGAATAGATCTCTCCCCACCATCAATGCTAAGTGCAACTGGTTCTGAAATAAGGAGCAGAACCATTACAATGCTGTGTTCTTCTATTCCAATCCCAGAGTGGTTTCAAGGTCCAAAAGTATACCATGAGTAATGGTATTGCAGGCCACTGAGAGATCAAGTAGAGAAGGATGGACACATCTGCTCCAACCAGAGGTCTTTCAGAAGGACAATCAATGTTGTCTTGAGTCCATGCCCTGGTCTGAAACCTGACTTAAAAGGGTCCAGATAATCTGCTTCCTCCAGGGCTCTCCCAACAACCTTTCCTAAAAGGGGGAAGTAGGAAACACGATGAAAATAGTCAAGATAACATAAGATAGGGTAGGGTAGGGTAGGGTAGGGTAAGGTAAGGTAAGATAAGGTAAGCTTTATTGTCACTTCTTTTTCTGTGAATACACTGTGTGTTTGGATTCAAATAAAGTTTCTTAAGCAGAGTAGACCACTGGCTTCTTAAGCCTCAGCAGGATCACCCTTTAAGAAAGAAATACTAATTGGAAATATTAATTCTATAGGTGAAAGATATGTGATGACTTTCCTGAATGTATTAAATTTTGGAGACCAAGGTAGGAAAGACTTTTAAACAAAATTTATATGCATGGAAGAAATATATGTTAACATCTAAAAACAGTCTAAAAGCATTTTTTGACTTTTGGTCATAAATATAATAAAGGTTTGAGGTACATCGTTGGTGTGTTATCTAACATCAGCTAATCTGATTATGAGGCTAAGATTACGAAGAGTCACAGTGATCAGAGGTGTGCAGTAATTCAGTTTTAAAATCAAATGTTTTAGACTGTCCAGATGCAAGTGGAGCACCTCTGAAACTCTCCAAAGCCGGTTTTGACCAGTTCTGGAGCGGTGGTATTCAGCAGGTTTTGCCCAGTTCTGGAGAACCGGTAACGGAAATTCTGAGTAGTTTGGAGAACCGGCGAATACCACCTCTGACTGGAG
>AZIM01000515.1:329371-344196 GCA_000516915.1 Ophiophagus hannah | reverse complement strand
GGCGGAGTTTGGGGGAGAGAAAGAAAGACTTTTGCTGCTTTCCTTGCATGCAGCCATAAGCAGAAGAAGAAAGAAGTGGAAAGAAGCAACCTGGTGGCCAGGTAAGGCACGTGCAGCGAGTGGGGCAAGTTCCCCCCTCCGCCATTTCCCCCCTCCCCTCACTACCTCATGTTCGCAATGCAAGTGATGCAAGCCTTGTGTTCCTGCGGGTCATGTGGGTGGTGCAGCCTTGTGTTCCCGCACAGTCTGGATTAATTGCTTTGNCACAGTCTGGATTAATTGCTTTGGGGGGGTGCTTTGGGGATGACATTTCTCTGTGGACCACTAAAATTTTCTTGCGGACCACCAGTGGTCCCCAGCCCACTGGTTGGTGACCACTGTCTTAGAGAACTAGCCATTCATGTACAGAATCTATACCTGGATCTCTCACAAAGGATTTTTCTCAGTAGCATCCATCAAGAATTTGAATTGGGAAAAAATTAGTTTTACCTAAATCAAATAATTCTATGTCTAGTTAACAATCTAAATAATTTGGTACTAGGAATAAGAAATGGGCTGGCCAAATTGTGATGCAATTGTTCAAAATGATAAAACCCAAGAAGACAAAATACAACTGAAATCCAAACAGAAGACTAGAAGTGCAGGGACTTTGGATTGGGGCATGGATGGCAAGGACCGCTAATTGGCCGGAAGGGGATGGGCAGTGGTTACATTTTGAATTAGGAGAGCATGTTAGGAGCAGTTTAATTAAATGAGCACCATTGGGATGCTTTCCTGTTCATAAATTGACCGCCGGGTCAGAAAATCTTCCATTTACCTGGACACCTTCCTCTGTGATGATATTTCTTATCCACCCACAAAGGGTGGCCCAGAAGCATCTTTGAGATTGTAATCCAGTGATACTGATGGGGCCCCTCATGGGGGAACCCTGAGGTGAAAGAAACATGGCTGATAGGAAGCAGCGTCTATCCTACAAGAGTACAGGGGTTGTAAGAATTATCAGCATCTGGGAGTCCTGCATTTCAGAGCCCTTCTATTTGGCCAAGAATGACTTCTTGCAGTGGTTCTCAACTTTTCTTCACCACGGACCCCCTTTAAATACTTTTTGTGGCCACAGTCCATGGCCATGGACTCCCAAACTTAAGATTTAAATCATAACATTTCTTCAAGCCTTTGCAGACCCTCTGTGATGACATTTCAGCCCCCCAGAAGACACGGACCACAGGTTGAGAACCATTGACTTGTTGTAGACACTTTACATTTAGAGATTAATCTACACCAGTGTTTCTGAACCTTGGTGAAGATGTGTGGACTACAACTCTCAGAATTCCCCAGCCATACACTTTCAAGATGCTAAGGTTGAGAAACACTGTGCTGAAGCCTAAGAATATTCAGGTAGTCCTTTTGGGGGCCCTTTAGAAAGCTAATTAGTAAGGATCTTCCAGCACACATACAAGTGAATAAGTCACCTGTTAGCTTGGTTGTGATTTTTTAAAATGTTCTTTTAAGCTGTACCAGTCTGTTCTATTGAGCCATTTTTACCAAATATTATTGATATAGCAGCTACTTTAGTACTTTATAGAATTTCAAAAAAGAAAAAGTCTTTAGGATGCAATTGTCTATTCTGTTTCCAGGGAGTAAACCTCAAAGAACTCAGTGGTATATCTTTTCAATAGATAAGTATAAGACTGCAGAGTTTACCATCTAAAAATAGATAAGAGACAAAGAAAAGACAGGTGGCCGGAGAAGGAACAAAAACAGTACACAGCAGTAGGCCGTTTTAGATTTTGGAAAATGAAGACATTAATTATATTGATGGGGCATTTACAATTAGTGTAATTGTTGAAAATACTTATTCCTCAAATATGTTGCAAAATGTAAAATGTTGATAGTGGGCTTATCAAAATCTTCATATTTTACAATGAGCTTCCTGAAGCTGTCCCTTAGAAACCTATTAAATGTGAGCAAGAAACTAAATCCAGAATCCCTGGGAAGAATTAAAGGGCTGATCACAATCCTGCTTTTTTTGCTGAATATATGTCATCTCAGACACAAAGCTGTCATATTATCTTATTGGCACCTTCTGGTTCCTAACAGTTCTGGCTATCCTTTTTATTTCGAATAGTGTAACATTTTGTCATTATGGAGGAAAAATGTGGCTAGTATTACTACAACCAACCATGGTTTTAAAGCAGTGCTTTTCAACCTGGGACTTTTTCAGCCACATTGAGATTATAGGTGCCAAATTCTTTTGCATTTTTCAAAAGGTTCAAGAGAGGGGAGATTGCTTTAAAGTTTAACTGTCATTCTTTTCTTCTTGCTTCTTCTGCACTTTCTTCTAGGACAGTAGATCTAAAGGAACTCTACACTAAAAATAGCACTTGTATTTCTCTACATGTATATGTTTTCCTGCAAGATACTGCAATTCTTTGTGAAACTATGCAGGTTTTCAGACTAATTTTATCTTACCTTAGGAAGAGATGTGCACTTGGTTTTAAAGATGAGCACATGCTCATCCCTGGAAAATGCTCAGCTTCTTTTCATACAATTGAGGCTGAAATTTGAAATTTGGGAAATGCTCTAAAGACGATTCAAAGCTGTCAGGTCTGCCCTGATACAACAGCTACAGCAATTCCCAGCATGAAAAGGACTATCATCTTTCTCCTTGTCATATAGCTGTTAAAAATAGTCATAAAGAAGATGTATCTTTCTTTTTTAGCATTTCAAACATAGTGAATACCTTTTATGAATTAAGCATTCAGAGCCATCAACCATAGATGAGTGAATCTATTGGCTTTTCCTCACATTTATATTTCTTAAACATTATTCCTGTTCTGCTTAATAAGTCATTTGCATTTTAGTAAGTTCTCATGAAAGGAAGTTCATCCCCAACATAAAGAATGGAATTTGCTTGCTTTAAGAAATATTGAAAGTTATTTGAATGGAAGCAGTTCATCTTTTTCCTCATTATAGTCAGGAGCAGGCAACTATATGAGGAGACATTGTGGGAAAGAGCCCTAGAAGAGATTTACTTTTAGGGAGTTTTGAGCTTTCTTGGAAATCTGAGGGGAAACATAAATATTTTAGGGTATTTGTGCTGTGGATCCCAATTTAATATTCTGCCTTTAGAGAAATCTTATACTAAAGTTTAAAGTCTCAAATGACTCCCTTCTAAGAAAGCCAACTCTACATCTTCACTGCTAACTTGCAGTAGAGAAATATAAAAGGGTAACTCCATGGAGATAGCTTCCAATATAAGGAGAAGAAAGAAAAATTCTCTCCCTCTCTCTCAAAGAGATAAGTTGGATATCAAGCCATAATAAATAGCCATAATAAAGACCAGAGCCTAATACCTAAATATTTTTTCAAACATTCAGAATGTAAGTCATGTTTATATAAAAAGGTTCTCAGTGGTTCATTGTTTTTGATGACCTCTTTATCATATACTACTTGATACCTCTTTATCATATACTACTTTATCATATACTACATAAAAAACAATGTTCCAAATTCTATAAAACTATGTGATAAGCTTTGCTATCTTTAATCAGCTGATGACTATATCTTAAGCATTACTAGCAGCCAAGTGGGCACATTCAAATGATATGTAGAAATTCTGCATCAGGTTCAAAAATCTGTTCAGGCATGAAGGTCAATGGATCACCTTGGGACAATCATGTACTCTCAGTCTGAGAGGCTGATTTTGAGCATAAACTTGGAAAGTGAGTTTTGTCTACATTATCATGAGTTGCTGGAATAAAAGAAGGAAAGATAGAAGTGATGGACGATATGCTTTTTAGGCATTAACAGTTTTCTTGTGCAAAAGTAGTCTCTAATATGTTTCCAGGGAACCCGTGTTTTTAAACAAATACATGGTGATGGCCTTTGATTTAATGTTCCACCTTTATTCATCCATTCAACCGGTTACTGGTTGAAGACTTGTGAATACCATTTATATCCAGTTCTGCATTAGAATTAGGTTTAATTACCAACTGGCTCACTTTAATCTGAAGACTAGTGCTTTATAAGACCCACAAAATGAATACGGAAACCCTGCTTGAACACACACTTTCTGCTTTCTTCTGTAGTTTGAGTAAGAGCCTTAAGAAGTGACATGAAGAAGGGTGTCAGACTGGGGAGGAGAGTTAAACATTTAGTGCATTATTTTTACAGTAGGTAAGCACAATGGCATTAACTCAAGAACTATTATAAGAGAGAGGAAATTCAAGAGGTGCTCAGTGACCTTTGTACGTTATGTTTGTGTCCTAATTCTAGCAGAATCACACACAATGTTAGTGGAGCTGCTGAAAAACTTGGCAGATGGTTCAGTTCCTTATAGCATTGCCATTTAGACCTTTTCATGAAAGTCTGTCTTCCTTAAGTGGGTATTTTTTCAGTTGTTGCAGTATGCATAACTTACAATAATTGTTCTATTATTAATCCCCCCTATAATTAGTATTAACCTGGGCAGAAGAATAACATACATCCTTATGTATGTCTGGTTGGATTTTCAGCCACAGAATGAATTTCCCAAAACTCTGTGGGAACAGAGTCTGATACACAGGAATAAAGTATCTATAAAGTATGAAGGCTCTTCTGTGCAAGAATTATGACTAGTGTCTTGAGGAAAGAAAAACAAAAATATTCCAGTAGAAGAAAATATATATAGATCATGGATGAAGTGTAGAGTCCTTGGTGTCCTCCAAGCTTGGTTATTTGCTCAAAGATGTTTCATTACTTAATAAAACATCTGCAAATAAACTACCAAGCTCAGAGAGTAACAAGGAGAAGGAGAAGAAAAAATTGAAGAATGGCTAACTTCTGGCAAGACCAATATGATAAAAGATCCAGCAAAGGGATAGCATGGGGCAACTATAGGCCAATTACCTGCTTATCAACAATTTTCAAATTACTAACTGGTGTGATAGCTGATGCAGTCCAACAGCATCTAGTTGAAAATAAATTCTTTCCACCTGAGCAGAAAGAAAACTGCCCAAACAGAAGAGTCAATTTCTAATTGACAAGATGATTTTGGAAAACTGTTAAGAGAAGGAAGATTGACTTGAATGTAGCATAGGTTGATTACAGGAAGGCAACTCCCTGCCACATGAATAATCAAGTGCCTAGAAATAAGTAGAAACATCAGAAGCTTTGTGCAAACATTGATGGCACAATGGAAGACACGGTTGCTGGTCACTGGTGATAGAATGGGAAAGGTTAACATCAAGAGAGTAATCTTCCAAGGAGATTCACTATCACTTTGTCATTGCATTGATTCCTCTGTCCACAATACTGTATAACTCAGGTCATGTCTATCAAACATTAAAACATCTGCCAGACTATCCCATCTCCTTTACGTGGATGACTTGAAGCTATATGGAAAAACTCCATCTGAAATAGAATCACTGATAACTATAAATACCTGGCTATTCTTCAAACTAATAACATCAGCATAAGGAAGTCAAGAAACAGATTACAAATAAATACATTAAGAGAGTGAAAAAGTTCTTAAAATCTAAACGTAGTGAAAGAAATACCATCAAGGCAATCAACACCTGGGCAATTCCAGTCATTAGATACACTGCTGGAGTAGTGGACTGGACTCAAGCAGAACTAAAGGTCCTAGAAAGGAAAAATAATGACAATGAATCATGTTCTTCATCCATGCAGCAATGTTGACAGATTATTCCTATCAAGGAAAATGGGTGGGTGTGGAAGTTGCAAGTACACCACAGGATTAAAGAAGAAGAAAGGGCATTAAAATAATATCTGAAAGACAGTGAAGAAGATGCACTAAAGCTAGAATACCAGGAAGGCATGCTGAGTGCTGGAGAGACCAAACTGGTCTGCAAGAATCAAATAAATTCATCAATTAAAAAAGAGAAAGGAGGTGTGAGAAGATAAATCATTAGAGGGTCAATACATTAAAAAATAGCAGGGAAAGTGGATAGAACAAGACCTTCCAATGGCTAAGAGCAGGAAATATGAAGAAAGAGACAGAGAGGCTAATTCTGGCAGCACAAGATCAAGCCTTAAAACAAATGCATACAAAGTCAGAATTGAGAAGACAGCAACAAGATAGCAAATGTCATCTTTGCAAAAAAACTGAAGAAGCAGTAGACCACCTGGTTAGCTTCTGCCAGAAGTTTGCCAGACTGACTACAAGCAACGGCATGACAAAGTAGCAACAATAGTGCACTGGAAGATCTGCAAGAAACATAATTTGCCTGCAAGCAAGAATTTGTGGACCATAATATAGAAAAAGTCATAGAAAATGAAGAAGCTAAAATGCTTTGGGACTTTAGAATTCAAAGAAATAGGCACCTATCACATAATTCCGCTGACTTAACAATTGTTGATAAGAAAGACAAAAAGGTCTGGCTAGTGGACATGGCCATACCTGGAGATAGCAGAACAGAAGAAAAAGAAAAAACTGGAGAAGATAATCAAATACAAAGACCTGCAAATAGAAACAAAAAAAAAAACTATGGCAAAGCAAGCAAAGATAATGCCAATAGTTATAGGCACCTTGGGTGCAATCCCAAAATAACTGGAATATCACTTGAACACCATCAGCACTGACAAATTCACCACCAGTCAATTTCATAAGGCATGTTTACTCAGAACAGCTTACATCCTGCAATGATATCTGCAACACCATCAAACATCCACATCTGCCTATCCCAGGTCTTTGGAACGTACTGGATTGGTAGACAAAAATGCCAAATCTTGTCTGAACATCTGGCTGACTGGGTGGCAAATCATAGCAACAATAATAATGGCATCTAGGTTGAGATAAATGGAAGAATAAATAAAACAGCGTTATAATTGGCATACAGTAGTATAATATCTACCCAGTCCAGGAGAATATGGGGTGATGCTTTCTGAAAAAGGAATGCATGTTTTTCAAAGTTGTAATGATAGGGGATTTAAAGTAATATAAGATTTGTTGGGAGACAAATTCTGCCAAGCGGAAAATACTGACTTCCAGGAAAATACTGACTTGTCTTGCTGACAATTTTCTCCTTCCTATGAGGAGAAAAAAATGAAGGATAGCAGAATATCTGAAACAAACAAACAAACAAACAAACAAACAAACAAACAAACAAACAAACGGCAGCATAGGAAGCAGAAACAGGAAGACATCAGTAAAGAGAAAAGTGAAGATCTATTTTCTGCAATTCCAGACCATAGGAGAAGAAATTATTCATTCCACAGAAAGGCAGATTTTGATTGAATGTTCAAAACACTTCCTAGTGGTAAGAGAAGTTCAACAGTGGAACCAAATATTCAGGGAAATGATCAGTCCCTTTCAGTGGAGAGGAGAGTTAAAAGGAAAAGACTTCTCATATCCCTATCTTCTTGTTTGGGGATTCATGTAGATATTTTAGAACAGGCTAAAACATCAGCAAACTGCAAGAATCAGTCTATAGTAGCTATATTCTGAGAATCAGTATTCCATTTCAGTTAAGGCTGTATTTTTACATAATATTAATTTGGGGTGTCTGTTCTTTACTTACTGAATCTAGGATTTTAGAACATTCAGGTTTATTATGCACAATACCTGTTGGCTTTCTTTGTTTAGTAGTTCTCAATGCTAGAACTGTAGTTGCCAGTTCTAATCTTCTGTTATCTTTATGATACCCAGAAGTCCTATCTACCTGCATCTCATGTGCTAGCAAATCCATTTTCGCTAGTCATTAGTATTCCCCAATATGAGACCTGTAGCTTTCCTACAGTTCTTTTAAGGCCAGGACTGTCTTAATAAATAAAGTAGCATTCCAAACGTAATCAATCAATCAATCAATCAATCAACAATTTCCCTCAGTGAGCAAAGGGTGCTTGTCTGATTTTAACCCTCCCATTTAATCCTCAGAAAAATGTGCATCTCTTTTTGTGAATTAAAAAGCAAGGGACAAAATATGCGTCATGATATCGCACACTCATTATATTTATGCATGCAGCATCATGATATAAGTACTAGAGGGTGGAGATTGCAATCATGATGCCTATTCATTTTGGCCTTGTGAACAGGTACCCCTACTCAGAACATATCTCTGAGGCTCATTAAGAAGAGGAGGGATGAATTGACACTCTTTACTAAGGGAAAGAAATTTCTAATCATGATTTGTTTAAAAACTACACATCAACCTAGTTAACAGATCGTATGGTTTGTTTCTGATTTTGGATGACTATATTGTATGCACCAAATTTATTCAATAAATAATGGCTATGGCTTATATAATAATTATCTAATAATTAAACACTAGTACAACTTTTCCAGATGTCAATCCAATTGAATACAGGTGGGGGTTGTCATTCCAATCAATGTTCCTATTGTCTGTACTGTTAAGGCTCTCTTACAATAAATCAGAGTTAATCCTACATGTAGGCCTAATCAAAATATTTCAAGTAGAATATTTTTCTACTACATTTGCTACAATCTGTTTCTGCACTGTATAAACTATTACATTGTTTGTGCCTAGGAAAACAAATAACAGGTCATGGGAAGTGGTCAGATGTGCAGATATTCTAGGCTTATAATTTCGGTACATTCTGGGTGATAATGAAATTTAATATATCAAAAGATATATCACCTAGCCAGAAGAAGAAGTGCAGAGACAAGGAATCATTGTTTCCATGGGTGTCTTGAGGTAAAATAAAATGCCCCCAAGTATTGTTGCTTTTAAGTGTCTGTATTACATGGAGATAGTTGCTGTTTATATCTGGTGTACTCTTACATAATTTCTCCATTTTTAGTATGTTGATTTAGACTGTAGTCTCTAGATTAGAGAACCTACCTTATACAGTATAGCATTAGAATTCGGGGGGATAATTGGGTTTGATTGAATATATATTTTGGCCAAAATGTGCTTAAAATTATCTGTATACTGTCTTTGGCAGTGCTGAACAAAGATGTGTGGCATTGCCTTAGGAATTTCTGCAAAATGTATAAGAATTTGCTATGATGAGTTTAGAGGTAGTTGGGGATATGATTGTATGTTATTTTGTATGCATGCGATAGCAAATTACCGGCTGAGAATCTAATGATTTGTGGTGATGTTAGTGGATTATATAATGCAGTCAGTAGTATAAATCCGAATATTTAGTAAGATGGTTCTTTGACTGAAAAAATGAAGTGAATCATTTTAAATCATACATAAATGGTGAAGACTTACCTGTTTCCCTAGGTAAAGAGTTTTTACTAAAGATAAGAAAACAGAGTGAGAAATCTTAAAACATACAAATGCTAATAGAAAGGTAGTATGTAGAATGTGGTCTATTCAGTAAAATTAATGTTCACCAAAAGAAGCAAGATGACTTCATAAAAGAACTGGCTTCTTGATGAGAGTTGGATGTGTCAAGAGAAACATAAAAATGGATTGAATGAAGTGTGAATGAGGGGCTTTAAGAAGTGTATGTGGTAAGACAGGTACAGAAAAGATAAAAAGTGAATGATTGCAGAATGAATGTGGACTGAGGGCAGAAGCAAGTGACCAGTATGGGGGGTGGGGAAACATGCTTGTGATGGTTTCATCTTTAGACAGAAAGAAAGCGCTTGCATTGTAAAACAAATACTTAAAAGAAGAGGAAGGAGATGGGTAGAATGAGAGAAAGTAATAGCTTCACAGATTTGATGGGATCCTGAAAAAGAGAGATGAGAAATCTAAAGAACAAAAATGTATGAATGTGATGAAAGCAAGGATAGTTATTTATTAGAAGTGTCATCTTGCAGGACCTAGGAAGATAATCTTTTTTATATGATGGTTGCTTTCTGGAACATGATTCTGCCAGACATTAGACTTAGTCTGACTCTGCTGGATTTCTTTAAGTCCTTGAAGATTATGTTACAGAGCCTGGAGCCCTGGGGATTGGTTGATCCTGTATTATGGTTATGTTAATTTTGCTTGCTGATTTTTTATCTTGGCTGCTGTATATGTTATTTATTATTTGTTTTGATCAACATGAGGGAATCAAGATGGGCCAGGGTTGAACATTGGTTCTGCTAGCCTTTTGTTTAGAGAGGGCTAATATGGATTGAATTAAGCCCATCAGGTCATAGACAAACACCATGAGAAGAGACAACCACTACACATGGCATTCCTAGACCTGGAGAAGGCATTTGATTATGTTCCACACAATTGATCTGGTATGCCCTCTGGGATCACAGAGTACCTGAACCACTCATTGACTGGGTCAAATGTTATATAAGAACACCAGCAGCCAAGTGCGATGCCCGGCCAGCCTCTCCAACAGATTCCCAGTGACGATTGGGGTGCATCAAGGCTCTGCACTGTCACCACTTCTGTTTATGTTGGTCATGGACACCATCACGCATGACCTGCAGCAGAATACACCCTGGACTATGCTCTATGCGGATGATGTTATGCTTGCTTCTACCACCAAAGGAAAACTACAGCAGCACGTTCAAACATGGAATGATAGCTCTACCATTTCTGACTCTGCCTCAACATCAAGAAAACTGAATACTTAGAGACTGTTACCACACCTGGAGCACTTCAAGTCAATAGAGAAAAGCTAAAGAAGGTGGACGTTTTTCGGTATCACATCTCCACGACAATGACGACATCAATGATGAGGTGTGAGCAAAGGTGAATGCAACCTGGATGCGTTGGCAAGAACTCACTGGTGTGTTATGTGACAGACAAATGCCAATCCATCTTAAATCTAAGATTTACAGGACAACCATCTGCCCTGTTGCACTGTATGGCACTGAATGCTGGACAGCAACAATAGGGACCAAAAGCTATCTCCATGCCATGGAAATGCGAATGCTCCGTTGGATATCAGGCATCTCCCTTCTTGACCACATCACAAATGATACCATTTGACAGCATTTTGGTGTGGCACCCATTACAGAGAATATGAGAGAAGGTCGGCTCCACTGGTATGGACACAGCGGAGCAGCACCTTCTACTGTTGCCAAGACAGCCTACCAACTAAAAATCAATGGCAGAGATGGCGAGACACCATCAACAAAGACATGCAAGCCGCGGGCCTGCGCCCTGGAGACACAGCTGACTGTGCAAAGTGGCATTCAATGATCCGAAAAGCACACCCTGCACCTGTGGGAATACGGTAGGAAGAAGAAGAATATGGATTGAATTTAAAACATAGTGAAGTAAATAAACCTTAGGAAAATGTGGTATATATAGGTCCATGTAAATAATATCCATATTTCAGCACCTGTAATTTGCAGTTTGAGATCTATCTGTAGTCACCCACTATTGCTTCATTATGGTACTGTCTTTACCTGAAAGATAATCCTGAATTTAAACTGATTTTATTCCTTCCCAATTTGGTAGCCCTGGAAAGTGACCATGCACTGCAAGATAACTTGTACGGTGTGACGATTCTACCCTATTGATACATATACAAAGGGGCTCATGATGAAATGCCTGTGATCTGCCCTACCTGCTGCAAAGTACTGCTGGATCCCCCTGCAAAAAATGGAACATTGGTTAAAAAAAAAAAAAGCATCCCATGACGGCATTGTCAGAAGTCTTCAGATATCCTTCTCATTTGAAAGGTAATTTAAAAAAAATACTCCTATATTTTTAAAAAGACTTTTACTAAATGATATGGCCACAATATGAACAGATGGCCCTATTTTGTTTCCATAAGTGCCATGTAGGGCAGGAGAATCTCATAATATTTGTGCCAGTAAATCAATGGTTGGTCAAATAATATTTTATTATCATTTGATTAGTTCAAATTTTATTTTAGACTTATGTTTGTACTATTGCTGTTCCCTCTTGTTTGGGAACAGTGATCGTGAATCTGAAAATAAAGTATTGCTGTTGCAGTCTGTCTCGATCCATCTTCTTTTCTCTGTTAAGAGATGCTTTGATTTTTGAAAAAGGACAGTCATTTTGTTTCACAGATTGACAAATGCCAGTCACTGCTGATGCATACTTTCGTCATTCTGTAGCTCTCATGAGTTGAAATAATATTGGTTTATGGATATTAATGCCATAGAAATTGAATAGTGATACATCATGATAGATCAACATTATGCATCCCAGGTATAACCTTAATAAACCTCTGTAAGGAAGCAATAAGTACTGGCAACTGGAATGCTTTCAGTAGGTCAAAAAACTTTACCACCACTTTTCAAAGTCCATTTAAAACTGACTTTTTATCTAACAATGTGAAGATAATCTTTTATGTAAAATACCAGTTGAAGCTCTGCGAGCATTTGCAAATATTGGTGAGAGTAATTAGCAATAAAGAAATATTTAATTAAATATGTAAAGTATTAATTTTGGCCTTTGTTAACAAGCCACAATGAACCAAATGGCACAGATAAAGGATGAACAAAAGTTGCTTAAAGGGCCCTCAGTAAAGGGATGAGATCCTGGCAAGTAAATGTTCATTTACTAATTTTGACATGAATAGACTTATTTATCATAAAATATTTTGGCAATTACTACCTGAAAAATGAGTGTCATACATGATTAAGACTATTTTATTGTTTCTCTGATATTTAAACCTTATGTATTTAAAACCTCTGTTTTAATTTGGCCTTCTTAAATTTAATGTTTTATCATGTAGTGATACTTATTTCTCAGCGTGCAATTTTTTTTCCTGGGAATTTTAATGATAGAGAAATAAAAAATAATATAAATATTGCAAATGAAATTAAATAGGCAGTGAATTTTCAGTCATTTTAATACAGTAACATATATTAATTTACTGCTGATTTTATTTGATATTCAAAAATTATTAATGCATTTTAAAAGCAAGCTGTGAGTAAGAATCCTGATGCTATCTGTTTTAATGAAACACAAGAGGAAAACAATATTTACTCTGTCACTTTTAATACCGATTCATCTTGAAGTTTTAGTTAATTATTTTTCACAGTAGTACACCCTTGGATGATTGGAGGATTCCTCCCCCCATTACAGTTTCTGATGGTGAACTCAGGCTGAATTTGACAGAATAAATCAATATGTGTCTCTAGCAGTTAATTAGAGTATATTCTTTAGAGATACAAAGAACTTAACACGGCATCTCAACTACAGATTTATTTTAAAGAATCTTAATGTTTTTTGGTGACCCTAGTAATAAAATTTGAGAAAGTAATTAAAATTCAGCGGGAGTTCCAGATTTATAAAGAACAGTTCTTCAGAAGAAGCATTTTAATGATAAACGCCCCCCTGCTGTGGAGGGGGAGGAGAGGGCAAATGGAAGTAGTCATCCACCACATCTGGAAGATGCTGAGTTGAAGAGGGGGGGTGAGGTTAAGCGCTTTGGTAACATTCCTTCATTTGCCATCAACAAGTACCCTTTGGGGAGCAAACTTAAGCAGAATTTTTTTCAAGCTCCTTAAATGCTGAACGGGGCTGGTGTGTGGTCTATCACTAATTGAAATGGATTGCTAATTGACATCTTCTGTCTAGTACTGTCATCATATGGGAATACTTAAAAAGACATATTGTAAAGGCAATCCTATTTTTGCATTACCCAGAAAGATGGAGATAAGCTGTTGCTATATCAGTGGAACAGCTGCTGTATATAACATGTGGGAGGAAAATATTTAGATACAAAATATGAAAAGCGCAGAATGCTGGGAAATTCTGATGATGCTCACTGTAGGGATTGTCCTGCCATCCACATGTGGAGGCAGCTAATGAGGTCACAGTAATGGAACATCCTCCCCATTGCTTGCAGATAACAATGGGACTGAGTTAATTTATCTAGTCATCCCCACCCTATTATTCTAAGAAAAGAAGCTGGATACTATATCTTGTAACAGCCAGGTGGCACAATGTGTTGCTTTTTCAAATCCAGGTAATATCCAAAGAATGGTGCTGCTGGATTCCCATGCAATTGCCCCTTGATTTACATTCCTCCAGGAATCTTCTCTGTAGTAGCCCAGCATACCTATGATCTATTGATCCTTGTCATGACTTGGTTTAACAGCTGCGAAGTAGCTCCAGTAGAAATAGGCTCTAACAAAGCCTCTCATTGTCTTGCCATATTGGTTGACCTTTCACAACATAGATCTGAATCAACCTATTTACTGGGTTTACCCAATCCATAACCCTGGGCTATAAATGAAAATCTAGCTTTGCAAACCAATCATACTAACTCAAATTAAAGCTAACCAAGCTTGATGTCTTTGGCAATTGCTGCTGCTAAGCTCTTAATTGCCCTGGTTAAGCATGTTTTGTGAACTCAGCTTTTTAGCATCTTTTATCAGTATTGTCCTACTCTCGTCCTTCAGATGCATTGCATTTCAGCTCTCAGAGTGTTAAAAACACTATTCTACTTGCATATACAATTAATACTATCTTAATTATGAAAGATAATATATTTCTTTATCAAATTTATACCCACCATAAGTATGGCTCTTGGTGCTTTACGGTAATTAAGAATATATAATATAATATCTACAATGACTTTAAGAACATGTGTGTACGCAGACAAAAAAAAAGTTTAGTGACTTTATATATCTGCAGCAAGTAAGCAACAAAGAATAAAAATAGGGAGGGGGGTTCAAAATTCAAGGTCCCAGAAGAGAGGCAAAGCAGTTAATTTGGACAGGCCCCACAGGTTTTCTCTAGCCCTTTCTTTGTGCTAAGAAAAGGCAAGGAGAATTGCTGGGAGATTGAAAGGAATAACAGCCAGAAGGGGGAAAAGTGAGACTACACACAGCCAAGATGGAGACTTGAAAAAGCCACCTGGTCTTATAGTGAGCTAGCAGAATATGATAGTGTCACTGCGTTATTTTTTTATTTGTCTGTGAAGCTTTCAGAGTTTGCTAGAATATGCGTTCAGAGCCTGCTAGAATATGTTAT
>AZIM01000515.1:256645-267044 GCA_000516915.1 Ophiophagus hannah | reverse complement strand
ACTCAGCCTTCCACCCTTCCGAGGTGGGTAAAATTGTTGGGGACAATATTCTGATTCTGTAAAACTGCTTAGAGAGGGCTGTAANNCACTGTAAAGCAGTATATAAGTCTAAGTACTATTGCTATTGCTGCTTGTTATAGAAACACTACTGTATTGGCAAACCTTTTCGGCACCCAATACCGAAACGGCCGCTCCCGTGCACGAAGGCCAGCTGGCTAGTGCACAGAATTTTAAAGTGTTTTCAATGTTCCTGTTCCCATTATGTTGTAATGAAATAAAAACCAAAGCACATTATTGCATAAACAGAATAGAACATTGAAATACAAACTAATAAAATAATACAGCTATAAATCTGTAAAGAAAACATAAGAAGGAAGCAAGATTAAAAAAAACACACTTCCTTCCTTTACAAGCATTTGGCCTCCCTTTTAAACCCCAAGGGCCGGTGATTGATCAGCCGACAGAAGATCAATAACAAACAACATAGAATTCCTGCTATCAGGCTTACAAGCTGAAATCTAATTAATGATAGATATAATCCAGTGAGTTATAAATTTAATTCAAAGCTACCTTGTATAGAAAAGTCTTTAAGATGACAAAAAGGAAGGGAAACCTGCCAAAGGTGTTCACAAGGATGTCAAAATCTGCAAGATGGTGAGGACAACATAACCTGCAACTTGCAGATTTTGACCTTCTGTGACTGTTGTTGACCTGGGGAATGTTCACTGAGAGATTATTTCCATAAAGAAAAGCTTGTCACTTGCCTACTTCCAACACAAACCCTCCTGTACTGTAAAGCTATGTGACTCTTGTGTTTCATAGTATTGTGTTGGAATTTATGTTTTTCCTGAGGTTCATTATTTCAATTTCTAACAGCAATGGTGTTTGGTTATCAGCTGTCATTGATGCAAAGTGATAACAGTCAGGGAAATGTGTCTGTCCCTGGTGTGTACACATAGTGGAGTAACGGTTAGTAGGATTTAAAAAACATTTAATTATCTCAATTTACAATTGTGTTTCAGTTCAATATAACATTTTAAAATGCTATCTCATTCATTGCTCTGGTTATAAATGTCCTGTCCTTACTCAAAATAATGAGAAAGAATTTGGCAATTCTAACACCATGCAAAATGAATTAAAATTAAGTTTTGACATAAGTAGAAAATAATTATAAATACCTTTGGTCTATTGACTGGATTTATTACTATATTGATTGGATTTGTTACTATAAAAAGACATTGAAGGATTGTTAGAATGAGATGTTGAAAAAGTTTGGACTGTCCTATTTAATGGTTAGTACTGTAGAATTCATTTCATTTTTTCTACCTCCCTATATTCTAGAACAGAGTACAGTGAGCTGGAACAGAGGTATGGACTTTTGCTGAAAGATAAGGGGCAAAAACTAAACATTTTTGCTCTGTGACTCTTAGACCCAATAAGAAAATCCAGTTTCAGGGATGAGAGAACAATAAGAAGTAATTTAAAGCAAGCAGAGTAGTAGCAGATTAATAGGCACTGATGAGGTTTAAACATGATCCACAATCTAAATATGTAAAACATTGACATATTAAGAGGATGAGAGTGAATAAATTACTTTGGTTTAGTATGAGGATGACAGCAAAAATCACATTCCAGCTTGAGATGCTATTCCTTGGTGGATATAGGATTTATGGAGTGGCAAAGATTGCTGACTTGCAAACAATCTTGGAAGATGCTAAGAGAATCCATCTTGTGCTTAGATTGGTTGGGGATGGTTTGATGATTCTTTGATTGGTGTGAACTGGTGTCAGCTCCCCAGAAGTAAACCAGATAGAAAACACAACTAGATGAGCTAATTCTACTTTATTGTAAGACTACATTAACAGAATCTTGCAAGTTTAAGGGTGCAAATTTCCTGCCTCCACTTTTAACCACTTAAACAATCAAGGCAGATCATTCCTAAATTTCTTCCTCTGAGGGTTAATCCACCACGGGCTCCTGCCTCTCTTCTCTGATTGTTTCCTCGGCACATCTCTTCCCCTTATCCTCCAAAACCATCCACACATTCAATTACAACTGGCTTGTTCTTATTTTATGTGATGTTATCTACTGTTCTAATTTAGGGGAATTGTGATCATAGGGTAGCATCATTTGAGGAAAGGGATGGAAGCAAATGCCTGCTGTTTCCTAGCCTTAGGAATGTTCCCTTAAGCTCAATTTAATATTTTGGGAACAAGTCAATGAAGGGGAAAGGATGTTTTATTTTGTATTAATTATGGAAACATTTGACCTGAAATATTTTGGCCTACAAGGGAGAGGTTAACCTAAATAATTTACACTGACATTTTACATTAAACTCCAAGCCTACTAATGGACCACAAGAGGGGTTTTGAATGATCAGTTCTGGCTTGCTATTCAGTTGTGGTACCCACTAGCCAGACAGGTTTTAGTACCTGAATCTAATACAGGCATTTTTAGAAAGAGTTCAGATCTAGTGAGATCTGACCTCATTTGGTACTACTAAAAGAGGCTTAATGATGTGTACAGTATCAGGCTTCCTGGGTAATCCTGAGGGCCCCATAGTCAGCTCTTCTTGGTAGTGTTTCTTTGACTTCTGGATTGAAGAGCTAAGCCTAACTCTTAGCATCTTAAAGAACTTGGAATCACACAATTTGATCAACTGCTTTTCCCCCCTCATGCTTTTCAATTGATATCCCAATCACATTTATTTTCCCCCACACCACAGCTTCCCAGATTGATGGGCTAAAAGAGGGGGTCTCCTTTACAGAGTCCTCATGTTTGTGATATGAAGTTTGGTTCATTTGGGCTGATTACTACAAGAGTTTGGAATAACCTTAAAGATGAATTATTTTTAATTGCTTCCACAAGAAATATCTTTATTAGATTATTTCTAATAATTGATGGGATCTTTTGGGCAAAAAATATCTGTGGCTATTATATCCATGACAATTTTAATCTTTAAATAAAGCCTAAATGTATTTTGTGTACTATAATAATAAAAAAAATCTCCACACAAAGCATCTCACTCCCTTTCTCCTCTCTGTGTGGATATACAGTAATGGTTTGTAGGAACGAAAAAGGCAAATTGTTTATGACATGCATATATGAAAGCAACAATACAGAACAGAATTAATATTGTGCCACCTGTGGCTTTTTTAAGTGGAGAAATTCAGCTCTTGAAATGGTATTATATAGATTTCTATAGCAATCTGTCAGAATATTTCAATCCTGCCATTAATCAAACTGAAGCATGTGTCTTTACTGTATAACTGATTTTTTAAAAAAATACTCCTTTAGCAGTGACTTCTCTCCTACTCTGTTTGATATTGACCATGTCTGCATTTTATAAACACAATATTTATTGAGAGAAAAATTACTATGCCTCTCTAGTCAGTTCTGACTCACTCCAGCTATCTTCATCAAGCATATTCAGACATGCATATTCCTTGCATTTCCCCCCTATATATGAGCTATGCATATATGTGAAGCATCAATTGTTAATATAGCAAAAATTTCAGGAATTTTTATGCTTTGTTTGTCTTTGTTTTATAGGTTTATATAAGTATCTGTCAGTATCTAAACTAGACACAGTGTTATTTAATAATCATATTTATTTAGATGGTTTCTCCTAAGCCAGTGTCAGAACAGCTGTGTGTAAGTTTGTTAATTAAAAATAAACCATAAGGTAAAAGTAAAGGTTCCCCCACACATGCATGCTAGTTGTTTCTGGCTCTAGGGGCAGTGCTCATCTCCATTTCTAAGCCGAAGAGCCAGTGCTGTCTGAAGATGTCCCTGTAGTCATGTGACCAGCATGACTAAATGCCGAAGACGCACTGTGTGCTGTTTCCTTCCCACCAAAATGGTCCCTTTTTTTCTACTTGCATTTTTACNTTCTACTTGCATTTTTACATGCTTTTGAACTGCTAAGTTGGCAGAAGCTGGGACAAGTAACAGAGATCATTCCATTACATGGTGCTAGGGATTCGAACCGTTGACCTTCTGATTGACAAGCTCTGCATCTTAGCCACTGAGCCACCGCATCCCTTAAAAAAAAAACCCATAACAATCTTTAATGATGATGAAAAAAATAAAATATTAAGTAAATTTGGGTCATTACAACTTTTCAAAGAAGAGAATGAAAGTCACTTCCAGTTCTAAAGATATGTGTTCTGTTATAAGGAAATCAACTAGTGAAACTTATTTCCTGTGAACCTGAGAAGAAAATCTCTCCATCTTTCTGCTGGCAAAGATTTTTGATGATGTCTAGACTGGTTCTTGGTGGGAATGAGAATGCTGGGATCTGTTTATGTTATATAGTAGTCCAATTGATGAGAAAAAGACTAAGCACTGATATGGGTGATTACAAAATATGACAATGACACTTTGAGTGTTAAGATGCTCAGTGTGGATAAGCTAGCCATCTCCAGGTAGATGATAGTGTGCAGTCAATCTTGATTAATCATAAACTATTAAGCAAGGTCAGGCCTGGTAGGTATTTGGGTGAAAATCTACAATGGAATCCTATCTGCAGACTAGTCTAAGAAGTTGAAAGGATTTCCTAAAAGAAAGCCATGAAACTATTTCTGTATTGCTGCCAAGAAAACCAAATGGACCAAAGTCACCAGGAGATGAACTCAATCAAAAGAGACACTAATAAACAGCCCTGGTACTTAGTTCCCACCCTGTGTGAAAAGTGTACATAGAGTAAAGATAGCACACTGTCAAGGATAACATCTAAAGTTGTCATGGGGCAGCTACATCCTTCTTTTCATTCCGTCCAGGATGCTTCCTAGGGACCAGAAACTTCCAGGTCTTTATAAGCACTCCATTCATTGGAATGCAGTAGTCAAGACTTAGCTACACTACATTTTAATCTGTCTTCCAGTCAGATCATGGCTGCTTTATGGATTAATTGAAATTCTCTAGTTATTATTATCTATATTAGTTCCCATTGCTGATTGAATTTTATATCATTAAGTCAGATTGGAGCAAATAGGAGGGAGGAAGAGCCATCATATGGAGGTAGAACTGACTCACAAAATGTTCATGACAGATACCAAATGCCTACTGCAGCTCTGGATCTTATTTCATCTCAGGATTGAACCCACATGAGTCTGCTCAGCCAGGCTGAACTGCTAAGGACATCTGTTCTGATACATGCTTATGATAGCTTGATGCACTGTTGGAGACATGCCAGTTTTGGCTTCCAAATGCTTGCATATCTGTTCTGTGCTCATTTCTTTCGTGACTGCTCAAGTCTATACCAAATTCTGACAAATAATTGCGGTTTGAAGGGCATGCTTAATGGAGGCCAATAAAAGTGATTCACAGGCAGCTGTAAACTATACACTCACACTAAAGGATAAAAAGCTGTCTTAATGAGCCATACGAGACAGTTATTGATGTATTTATGAAAACATTCCTAAATACATACAAGCAGGGGAATTAAAAGATAAATATTTAAAGATTGAGCAGCACTTCTGCTAGGCTATGGAAATGTTATTTGTAAAGGTTGAAAAACTACCCAGAGCTTAATACAGAATTTTGTGAATACATGCATTTCAGTGCATGAATTGGGCTGAGGTTTGAATGCTCAAAAGCAAGTCCAAAGCTTTTGAAAGGGGTTAAATGTGCAAATGCATGCAAACACCAGTAAAATGCAGCAACAGAGATGATATTAATAACTCTTAAAAAGTCAGGTTCTCTTAAATGACAAGTAAAGGAAGGCAGCCTTGGTGCTCGGTAGTCCTCTTGAAGTGGTTCTTCTGTGGATGAGATAGTGTTGCATCTTTCCTAGTTGTAATCTATATGTATATGTCATCTGTACATATAAGAACTTGGGACAAATACCCATTTTTTCCTCTTGGTTTTTTGCTGCTTGTATCTTGTAAAAATCCTATGTAAAGTAACAGGTTAAGATGGAAAGAAGGAAGCTCACTCCATGTTTGAGCTCCCAATGCATAAACTCATCTCATCCCTGGGCTAGCACTACTTAAGTATTGGAGAAATTCTGAAATGCTGGTCCACCTTAAATTCTTTTGTAGTGTTTAAATATTTCTTCTGATAAACACTTCAGAATTTCCAATTCACATTGTTGATCTAATTTAAGGTGGAACAAAGGAGAAATGACGATCTTTCCTCCCTCCCTTTCAATTTATCCAAGAAAGGCTGCTGGGTTTACAAACCCATAGCAACGGGATATTTTTTAATGGTGTACCCATTCAGAGATCTGATATTCCTTGTGAATGCTCTTGTTTGGGATATCAGCTTCAGTTGCTGCATGAATAAAAACTGTCACATCTCAACAAGAACAAATGGAAACTAACAAAAGCCACATAGAATTTCTTGTCTGTTTCTTTATATTAAGTCATAATATCAAACAATGGTCTATATACAGTAGATGTCTAACTGAAGTCAACACTCATTTATGAATTATGCAACTCTGGTATATGAGCTGGGCATTTGCATTCCAATAAACAATGAAGAATGACAGACAGTGTAGTATAAACACTTTACTTTACTTTACTACACTTTATTACACATGAACTGTTCTCAATTCAACTGATTTCACAGGGTGGCTGTTGTAACAATAAGAAGAGAAGCCCTTGGATGAATCTATTGAGATCATAGAGGAAAGATAAGAGCAAGGTGTGTGTATGAATTTAGTAGTGTAGCATACGAAACTCTTGTTCCCATAATCTTTACCTGGGCAAAATGTGCACCATAGGGTTTTGAATCAAGATACCACAAATGAGCTAACTTAAAGAATGTGTCCAAAATCTGGGACTTATGGAATTGAAATTTGGCAAATTTTATGGAACAGTTTATGATATAAAATTATAAAAACAGATTATCAACTAGTACAAAATATCATAAAATATTTCCTGTGCTGATGTTTGACTGCTATATAATTCAACACGGGCTATTTTCAAGACAGATACATCTCTGAATATATCCCATTTCCAGTGAAGGTGGTACATTAGAAGTTCTGACATTCTTGAAGAAATTGTGGAATCTAGTAAGGAAATATGTCTGAAAGGAGGACCCAAAGGATTACACATTGTTTAATCTATAAATAAAGCCATGTGCATTTTAGTACCTGAGTATCTAATGGATCATTGGTATCTGCCTGGACATTATGGATGAGTTCCATGATTGCCTTTTGAAGGTATTTCATTTGCTAGACACTGAAATAATCTGAAAGAGGGCTTTTCCACCCCAAGTGCCGAGAGATTTCCCTAGGTCTAATAAGTTTTTGGTATTATTGACCCTGATTTTGGGACGAACATATCCTATTATGCCATTCAGCACATAGTAGTAGTTTTAATTATTCAGTCTTGGCTACTTTATAGATAAGTGCTGCCCATGCTACCTTGTCAAGCATAGATTCTTTCAGTTGTTGGATGTTCATCTTTGTATCAGCTTTGATGATATCAAGCCAGCATGTCTTTTGCTTGCCCCCTTCTTCTTGCTCCACTAACCATTCCTAGCATCATTGAATTTGCATGCATGAGATCATCAAAGTAAATCCGATGTAGTTTTCTGATTTGGCTTCTAGTGATCTCTTTGGTTTTATACAGTTTAGTACCTCTCTTTGATTGCTCTGGCTGGCTATGGTTTACACAATACTTTACACAATGCTGTGGTATACACAATACCAGCACATAGTTCAAAAATATTTGAAAAGTATGAATTTAATATATAGCTGTTGCAATTGTTGCATTGTCATTTTGTATTCTTAACTTTTGCATTATTTGTGGTTTTATTGGTTTACATTAATTTAAACAATTAGTCCATTTTAATAATGTAAACAATATAGCCAAAAGACAAACAGAGGTAGATGCAAGCATTTTGCACTGACTCATCAGTACCTACATTACAATAACACGGTTAAAATCAGCCTCAAATATNNNNTCTAGCAAGAGCATTAATTAAGCCTATAAAATATGCAAGAAGTTTTACATTAATTTCTCATGTTTGTGAATTGCTTTTAATAAAAGCAGACTTATTTTTTATTTTGCTTCTGGAAATAACATAATAAAATAAAATAATAAATAAAATAAAAAGGGAAGAATACGTTTTGACTTTTGGCAGTACAAGTATTCTAGTACTGTACTAGTACTAGTAACTTGCATATCAGACATATTTTTTCTACGATTTAAATAATGTGTTAATGAAGCTCTTTTAACCTGTACAGCTTTCTACAAACTACAATAATAATGAACATATATTTTTAATATTCACTTTTTAAAAAGAGAACCAAGGACAGACCACCATACTGTATACTTCTGGACCTTAATTTTCATTCAAACATTCTTAAGTTCATTCTGTTGTATGTATAAGGCATTTTTTTTAAAAAAAATGAATGGAATCCTATATTGTACCATCTCATCTGTTTCAGGAAAAAATATTGGGTAATCATTGTGCAGCATTTAAGTATTTTCCTTCTATCCTCACACCTGATTACCCACTTGCTCAAGTGTAATCAATACACTCATACTGCAGTTCATAATCTGGTAGCTTTATTGTAGCCTGGGAGAGAATACCATCATCCATTGTTATAAATCTGATTTATATACAGTGAGTGCACTGTCTTGTAATTATGTATTAGACATGCAAAACTCCCATTTTCCTAATAGCTATGTTGTTTTCTTATTTACTTGGCTTTAGCGTTATTGTTTTCAGAAGATTTTGTGATTTATTTAATCATAGTAGAATGTGCGTAGCTGACTTTAGTCCCTTCTTCTTTAAATAATCAGCCATAATCAATCAAGACATTATTTTTATCAGATAATGTCAATCAAGACATTATTTTTATCAGATATTTATGGTATTTTATTTATTTATTTTTATCTCAGGTTTCTCCTCAGACAAGCTCTCAAAATAACTAAAAAATTTAAACAGAAAACTCAAAAGTTTTTTTTTTAAAGTTAAAGGTTACTAATTTAAAAATGGAGGGAAAGCTGAACTTCACTTCTGGGGTCTATATGGAAAAATATAAAGATCATTCTAAAATTAGTTATGTTCTGGAGAGACAATCTCCATAGACATATGGCATGAAACATCTGAAAGTAATTCCTAATATCTAGAAACTGAGTAAAGATGGGTAGGATTTTATCTTGAACCTTGTATATAAAGAATACTGTAATACAAGATTTTTCTGGTTAAATGAGAAGACTTTTAAAAGGGCCCGCCGTAGTCTCAATTTCTGTTTTAAATTAAAATAACAGTACATGTATCCAAAATGTTCTGTTTTAAATTAAAATGTTCTGTTTTAAATTAAAATGTTCTGTTTTAAATTAAAATAACAGTACATGTATCCAAAATGCATAATTTAAAAAACATATTGTGAAATGCATCATCTCTGGGTGTGTTATAATCTGTGAGTAATATGACTATGCATTTTATTTACTATTTTCAGGTTACAGTCCATATGAGCAGTCATGCATCATAGGTTTGCTTTTCCATTTGTTGATTAAATAAAATGGGATTCACTTAAAACTCTTAATCAAGAATGGCAGTTTATAGATGAGCAGCATTTCTCTAGACAAGTTTTAAAAATATGTACATGGTCAAACACTGCTTTGTTAATAGTTTTAATATTTATTTGCTAACACTTGGTATGGTAACTGAGTTTAAGCTTTTGCTTGGATATATCTTTCTCCCTCATTTGATTACCTAATTACTGTCTCTTGGGTTATTACTGTGTGTTGTGCTTTTCCATTCCTTTTTAACTTTATTTCTACAGCTTGATAGTTATGGTACAGTAGTTTTGTGCAGTAGAATACTTCCGTAATGGCTGTACAATGTGTCACTTCATTAAGCAATTCATTTATGAGAGTTTTCAAAGTAACTGCTGGCTACTTGGCTTGTTTTTTATGGGAAACTTGGAAAGAAGTAGAGAGAAGATAGGAAAATGCTGAAACAATACTGTTTCTTAACAACTTTAAATCCAGAGAGCTTTTCTTTTACAGTTTTATCTTAATACTTACTTTCTGTTCTCTTGAGAGGCATCTAATGCCTAGCTCTCTTTATTCAAATGATGTGTTCCAGGTTGGAATTAGGGTAAAGCCAAGTTACAATTAAGCCTAGTTCCATGTTTTTTCCTTGAATGCAGAATAGAACAACACATCGACCACACCCAGCACCTTAATTTTTCCAGAAAATGTTGAGGGAGGAAAGGAGAGAAGTCAGTAGAAAAGCTGGTTTTGGGAACTCCATAGGCCACAAACCCTCTGGATTGTAAGGCACACTAAATCCTAATTGTGCTACAGGAACCAAATGAGAACTTCCTTCTTCTCCTTATACAAGGTCTCTTGGAGTTCAAAAGAGAAGGTAGTCCTCAACTGAGTATCTGTTGTAACCCAAAGAAATTTATTTATTTATTTATTTGATTTGT
>AZIM01000515.1:202729-219420 GCA_000516915.1 Ophiophagus hannah | reverse complement strand
GTAATTTTTTTTTGAATCCCACCACTGGTTAGTAGGTAATATTTCTGCCTATGTGTGTGTTACTTCTGAGTTGTCAAGGAACAGGATTTTCTGAAGGACACTGGTCTATGTTCTAATGAAATTGGTTTCTTTCATTCTGAGCATAATCATGCAGGAAACAGATTTATATTGAGTCAAATCGTGATTCCATTTATCTCACCCTTTCCTACATTTCCCATGATTTCAGCAGGGGTCTTTCCCAGTTGTAACTAGTAGCTTGCTTCTCTGTATCATAAAAAAGCAAGGTAAGGAGTAATTACATTTTCATCAGAGCAGCATTTTTATTTTGCATTCATCTTCATTAATAGTTACAGTTTAATTCTAAACTGATCAAGATAGCTCTGAGTTGAAATAGCAGAGGGATTGCTTGTCTGCAATTATTTTTGCCCATTCTGTGACAGCAGGTAGAGTCATTGTGCTTTGGGTCCCATCAAATGAATAATGTCATCTTATGACACCCAGGAAATGTGCTTTCTCTGTGGCAGTATCTGCCCCCTGCAATGATATTCCCAGAGAGATCTATGTTGCTTCCACCCTATTGACGTTTAGAAAATCATTGGATGTTCCCCCATTCCTTAGGATCAGGTAGAGTGGACTCCCTATACTGTGATTACTGGTATTTTACTGGTATTGAGTTAGTAGTCTAAACTCAGATGAGACTTACTGAAAATCAGATATGATTTTTTTTCTATATGTGATGTTTCCTTTTTTAAATTAAAGCCGCTCAGTTGCTAAGGAATCAGATGGCCTCGAATTTGAATTAAATAATTAAGGATATGGCATTATAATATTCTTTAAAATACCTTTGTAGTTTTGTACATCTCGACTTTTTGCATTTGTTTCCAATTATTATGCCTTGACTACGTTTAAGGAATGTTCAAAGTCTGAACAATCCTTTTATACTCTTTCATTGACAAGATTTACAATTCAGATACTTGATATAACTTTGTATCATATGATTAACTGTCAGAAGAAGATGGTGAAAGTAAAAACTCTGATGGCTGTTGAAAATTCTTTCTTTCTTTCTTTCTTTCTTNNTTTCTTTCTTTCTTTCTTTCCTCTCTCTCTCTTTCTTCTTTTCTTTTCTTTTAATTTAAAATTGAAGTTTGAATTTATTCAATTCAAAAACTTCCCATCTCAAGGAAATAATAATAATAATAATAATAATAATAATAATAATTAGACTTGTATGCCACCCTATCTCCCGAGGGACTCAGGGCAGCTCACAACATGAAATGACTTTTATAATCACATTCTTTTTTCTGTGATGAGGTGGCCTTTTTCTTTTTGGTCCTGGGGAACGTACTTCCTCTGCCACTCATGGCTGCAAGTGACAATGACTTGTGAAATTACTTCTGATGTTGTGATATCACTAGCAGGCAGAGCCAAAATATTTGGTAGTTATAAAGGGGAGGTAGTTAAAGGAAAATTTGCTTTGCGGGCTCTAAGTATCCATTTTGCTTCTGAAACCCCCATCTTCTCAAATGATAAACTAGAAAATCTTGATGGTTAGCTTTGTCAATTCAGGAAGAATCATATTTATGGTGTTGTCATAAAGTCATCAAAGTTTCTATGTAGCAGGAGCAGAAAGAATAATTATTCCCTCAATACTAATCCTTTGCTTGGGCTTCTAGAATACATAATAGAGTCCTAAAATTTGTGATGTGTACACAGATTTAGTTGATGTTGTGTCCTAAATTATATTGTTTCTATAGAGTAGTTACAATGAATGAATGAATGAATGAATGAATGTTTGATACATGATGTGATGGATAATTCAAATTTCTGACTACCAAATATAATTGCCAGTTGCATCTTTCTGTTCATTGTTTGAAGAATTTTTAAAATGTTTACATTCTTCTTCCTTCATTCTCAATCCTCACTGTATTTTTGGAAGGGGAGTGGGCTCGAAGTTACTGAATTTTTTTATGCCTGATTGCCGTCAAACTGGAATTTCCCTGAACTTAGTCAGAACCATACAATGTCAATAATGTTTTGAAGTAGTTTTAAAAAATGAATGATTCATTTATGGAACAGGTATGTAGAAAAAGTGAAAAAAAGTTATTTAAATTCTGTGTGTTGTGCAGACAGCAGGAGGATGACAAAGGAACCACTTGTCCAAAGTAGATTTAACTATTTTCCAGGTCTTTCACTGTTATTTTCAACTTTCTTCATTTTCACCACTTAACATTCAATTCTTGCTTTCAATATGTATGAAAAATAATAAATACTCCTTCCCTAACTCCTAATTCTTTTTTATAAAATCTAATTCCATGGAAATGCATGTTAGCCTTCTTATCATTGTAAGCTTCTAAATTCCCAACCTGTTATTTTTGTTCAGTGTTGCTCTGTGGACACTGTGTTGGAATGCAGAACAGAAACATCCCCCCTTTTTGTACTACAGTGTCAATTCAGTGTGTGTGTGTGTGTGTGTGTGTGTGTGTGCAGATATAATAAAAATTCCTTAGGTGTGGTAACTGCGGTGTATCACTGATGCTCAGAAGAACATGAAAGTGAAATGTGGAAGAGAGATGGTCTTTTACATGGATATCCTTTCTATCCAACCCTGTCCAGTTGTGTTTACAAAAAGGTCATTGGGAATATAGCAAAAATAACGTGCTTGACTGCAACAAAACCAAAGTGGCACTTGAGAAAGACCCTCCATTTTTAATTTTTAACTTATCCTTGTACCAACTGTTTATGGCAGGGACGTCAAACTCGATTTCATTGAGAGGAGCATCAGGGTAGTGTTTGATTCAGGGGGCCAGAGTGGGCATGGCCAGAGTGGGCATGGGCAGCATGACATCACTCGTGTTGGGGGGGGTGCCTGTGGTGGTCCGAGCTCTCTACCAGTGGTAAAGGGCTCCTGAGCTCTGTTTTCAGCTACGACGGCATTCTTCAACCCTCTGCCAGCGAAAACGGAGCTCAGGATTTTTTGCTGGGAGAGTCACTGTGGGCCGGTCCTTCACTGTTTCCAGTGTGGCCACATGGGCCAGATCTAAGCACCCCATGGGCCAGATCCGCCCCCCGGGCCTTGAGTTTGACACCCCTGGTTTATGGCTTGATGTGATGTCCAGAGGAATTTTGGTAGTTCATATCCAAATGTATCTGGCAGACGGCAGGTTGGAAAAGTTGTGATATGTAATTCAATGTCCCACCAAGTCACTGCAAAAGCTTACACATAGATGTGCCTGCTTTAAATTGCAGCTGAGCTCCATCAAATAGTATTTAGTACTGAAGCCTAATGCCCAGGTGGATTGATCTGTCTGTCTGTCTCCATCTTCCATCCATTTCTGTTTCTCCAAGTATCAGGTTTCTCCAATGATTCTTGCTTTTGCATTATTTACCATGAATTTTTATCTTCCAAATAAATAATCGCAATTTTAAAAAATGCACAGGGAGTGCCTTCAACTAGCATTTTTCTTTATCTTCTGCTGGAGAGGCCCAGAAACAGTGAGGGAGAGACAGTCAGGAGGCTTAGTACCAACTTCCCCACTAGCATAATTCAAATTGCAAAGGAAACTGCCCAAGGAGGAACACTTCAATTTTCTAATATTTGCTTTACTCAAAAACATTGATATGCAAAGATATGGAGATTTTTTTTAAAAAGCATTTCTAAAAACACAGGGAGAGATAGGGAAAGAACTTGTACCTCCTTGTCGGGGGAAAAGAAAATAATAGAAATTATTACACCCAGCCAAATGTTAAAATATTTTATTGGAAAATATTATTAAGACATAATAATTATATAGCATTTACATATCAATTTCTTTGTGTCTTTTTCCTTATATTGAATGTCACGGAATACCTACCTAGAATTTCATACTAGTATAGATTTTAAATGTTTTGTTCAAAAACTATTTGTGTGTAGAATCCTGGATGAATAGAAATAAGATACCGTATTTTGGGTATTACATTTCCCTTGAAGATAAGCTGGCCTTAATTGCACAGTCTGTTATGTTATATTCTTGTGGCTCTGCTTACATATGATGTCAGATTATGTTATCTGTTCTTTCCATAAAATATGATTTATGGGAGAAAAGTGGTAACACTCTGTCCCTTCAACTAAATGTCCTTTTAACTAAGGACTCTTTCAGTCCCCCCACCTTTTTATATATCACTCTGGGATCAGTGTTGGATCCCAAAGTTCTCACAAGCTTGCCTCTATTTGAGCTCTGTGACAATTATTGCTCTTTTTCAATTTTTAGAAAAACACAGCAATACTTCAACTTACTTTTGAACTTGTTTGAACTCTGTTTTTCTTGGAACCATAACTTATCCAGCTTTTACAGGGAACCTTCTAATACAATTCTACAATTATTGAAGGTAATCAATTTTCCATTAGAGGGATTTTTTTTTAATCTCAGCCCATCTTTTGGTCCCTGGGCTCCAGGTAGACATTCTCTCCCTTTCTCCCTCTCCAAGTTCAATATTCTACTCTTGAAGCTTCCAAAACTTTACATGTATGCACTGCTTAGAAGTTACATTCCTTCCCATTTAGAATAGTAGCCTGCAGCCTATTATGAAAAAGACTCAGCTACAAAATTATTAGCATGTTACCATGCCAATTATTGTACAAAAGAGAATTGGCATCAAGGTGGATGAAAATTTTTAGTGGATGGGGTTTCAATAAATTCCTTTTCATTGTTAAACTTCCCTAACAAAACTCCTTCTCTTATACATCTTCTTTTGCAAACCATCTGATCAATTTATCTAAATACATGTAGAGAGAAACATGGACTAAAAGACTAGCAATTTATTTCAATTCGTTTTGTACTGCAGTACAGATAAGAAGATTTGTAAGATTATTGAAAGATTAGACTATATTCTTTGTTGTGGTTTATTAGCCAGATGCAAAAAGAGAGATAGAGGGGTAGATACTGTGTTGGTTTGCGTTGTCTATAAATTAAGACTACTCGGAAGTAAATGGCTTTGAACTCAATGAAAATAGTTATTAAATATCAGACTGCAGCCTTGTTTCAGCATTTTCTTTTGAAAAACAGCACTTCCCAGATCAGCTGGTATTATTTGGATATTGAATTGCCTGGGTCAATCTTTGATGACAAAGATGCCTCTTTTGTGATTCACAGAGTGATGGGAGATTTTAAAGATCTGCTGGTAGATATTTAAAACATTATTAGTACTCTGAAACCTATCCTTTAGTGAAGGAAAGTATAAAGTTCGGAATGTATGAATCTTAAAGACATCCTGAGAGGTAATGTAACAATTATAGTCATTCATAAGAGACATTCAGTAAGTCTTGAGTTCTCACTAAGACATACAGTTCCCCAAACAAAATAATGACTATGACAAGCTAAAAGAAAATCTGAAAGACTAGATTATGAAGTTGCTAAATGTCTTCTATTCTTCTATTTAACTTTCATTATTTTTAACTTGGTTATTCTAAAAGAGGATTGTCAGTACTCTTGGTGCTAAAATTAATTGTTACTAATTTGCATGCACATTGCCCTTACACATATCTACAAAAACTGGCTTGTTTGGCTTAAAATAGTACTTGTCACTTCTCAGGAAAATATAAGTCTGATTCCTACACAAATAGAGTACAACTTGCCATGAAGAATGTGCACATTCTCCTTTGTCACAAAAGCAGTTGAATGTGTAAATGCAAATGATTTGATCTTCATTTCATCTTTCAGATCTCATACAATTTATAAAGCAGTCCTTGGTATTGGTTTAATGCTTATTTCTTTCCATTTCAAATACTGGAGATCATTTTACAACCTTAATAGGGTATTCAGTGCAGCCATGATATACCTACTTTTTACCACATTTGGCCGATTGTCTGATTTTATTTCCATAGTTGTGATTTACAGGATCTTCAATGCATCACCCAGCTATTTGCAAAGTGACATAAAGCCTGTCTACATTATTTTGGAATAATGATGATTGGACAAGTCTATGCTATAAATCAGTGCATAAAGTTCCATAAATTCAAAATCCTTTGTTTATGTTACTACATCAAGAATCTCCCTCATCTCTCTTTCTCCTATCTCCTATCTTTTTATTTAAATGGTATAGTCTATGTTTAATATATTAGTTATATTGGAAGTAAAAGTAGACAAGCATCCAGAATTAGCAAACAGATAATAAAACTGAAACAAATTATAATTAGAAATAGAAATTAATAGAACTAAGCCAATAAACTTAATGAAATATGCAAGAAAAAACTCACAGCAGGAATAATAGTATAATACCATTAAACATTGCATTCATTCCCTGAGATTTTTTGTTGATATCTTATTGATTTAAGGCAGAAAGAAAGAAAGAGAAAGAAAGAAAGTTTTTTTGATTTCATCAGAAATGATATTGCACTATTGTAAAGTTTCCCCAAATAAATTCTGATTCTGATAAAATGTTATCATTTTCCATGGGTGCAGCCAGAATATTAATTACTAAAATTTGGGTGCATTCTTTAAAAACAATTAAAAAAAGAACACTCCCAAGTTGTATTAATTGTATTGTTTTTATTTTTTTTTAATGTTTCCATACTCTATTTGTCTTGTCAGTAACGCATGATGGAGAAAGTAGAACCATTTAAGTCTTGTTATCTAGACCAGCGCAGTTCCATGGTTTTATTAGAGACTGTGACTTTGGGGGGGAGGGAAGGGCATTTTCTCAGCTGCATGCACTACAGAATAATAGTGCTTTAAATTGGAAAGTTTATATTGTTTAGGTTAGAAATGAATTGTATTGTGAAGTTTTCATACTTTTTGCCATTTTTTATATAAGATCTCCCAAAAACATTTTTACAGGGTCCTTCCAAGATTAAAAGGTAGAGGAAGGCTGATCTAAACAGATATTGGGGATATATAAAGTGTCACTGATCTATGAGGAAGTTGAACTAGCACCATAGTCAATGCCAAATCAAGTGATGGCAGAACCAAATTGGTGAGAGCCTTAAAAAAAATCACTAAAATGTTTCTTTTTTATGGGCTCTGTGAAGTTGGCTTTAAAACAAAAGCAAAGTAAAACTCATTTCATAATTTGGATTTACAGATGTTGGAATATCATATAATAAAACCTGGGCCTTTTAGTTTTGAAGCATCTTATTTTATATTAAGATGTAAATGACTGTAGTGAGTTACAGTGATAATTTTTTTATGTCTGTATAAGCCATATGATAAATTGTATTACTAATATAATGGCAAACTACTTCTGGAAAAAGCTTGCCAAGAAAAGAGCAAATGCTTGTTCAGGCATTTGCAAGAGTGAACGCTAACTCAAAGGTATATATGTACATACTACAGTCAGAATCAAAATGGACCATACTGTGGACTTCTGCAGAATATTGTCTCCATTGGTATCAACCCATTCCTTTTGTTTCTCTTCTATGTGCATCTACAGGAAACTGCAGAAGAAGCCAACCCAATGATTAATCCTGAAACATATAGACCAGTATTTTACAACCTTAGTAACATTAAGATATGTAGACTTTTCTGGGAAATTCTGGGAGTTGCAGTCCACACATCTTAAAATTGCCAAGGCTGATAAATATTGGCATAGATAAATCAGGAATATTCCTGTAAGATTATGACCCATTTGATGGCCAGCAAACCATAGTGACCCATAGCTAACAAACAGGAGTGGGTTTGATGTACTAGTTCATTAGAATATATATTGTTATATTTTGATTTTTGTTTTGTGGCAATTTTCTAGACACAAACCTTTGTTTCAGTAGTGGCAAAAAAGAGAAGATATTCTATTTAGACTAATTCTAATGTAATGGCTGATAAGACTACTGAAATCGGTATAATCAATCCTTCCTTAGTATTTTTATTCCTTGTAATTGTATTTTGTATGATGTGGTGACATAGGTAACAGACTTCAGAAGAGAAACTTAAACTGGAATCCTAGGAAGATTTACTTTGGAGTATACCTCACTAAGTTGGATAAAATGCATATTTTTAAATATTTAAAAATACTTTGTAAGAAACTGTACAAATCAGGTAATTGAATGGATTGTAATTTTAAAATGTTTGCTAAGTCTTCTAAGTTTTCCTATGAAAATTTTATTCTGAAAATTGACATTTTTAAAAAAAAACCCAAACTATTAAAAAGTAATAGGGGGAAATGGCTAATAACTCATTTATTTACAGAAAAAGAATGGCTAATGGTTTGATGCATAGTTTCTGTGTCTAAACTTATAAAACAATTATCTGTGAGAAGTTAGCCAAAACACTATGTCTGGTTTCCATTCAGAGCATATGTAAACTATTCTTAATTTTATGAGGACTTTTGATTAATCACAGCTATTTTGAACAATGGAGCTCTAATTATCTTACTAGATATTGTATGTAGGTCATATGTCTTCATTTTTCATATTTATAGTTTATAAACACTTGTCTGACATTAGATGATAATGGAATAACATTCAGCACAGGTACTATTAGCTCCTGAAATGTTAGTTGATACTTCACATTTGCAGTCTCACAGCCATTTTAAACTTTTAATAGTTGCCATACACTTCTGGAAAAAAAAGAACAATGTTAAAGAAATCTATTTCATTTACCTTTACCTTTCTGGTTTAGGAAAAATTACTAAATTATATCTTTACCTAAGTGGAATAAAAATTGGTCATGGAGCTTCGACAAAGTGGCATTTTAGAAACCTCACCTTCACAAAAGGATAATTATAATTTAATGATAGTATGAACAGATTGCTAACTGCTGTGGAGGGCCAGAAAGGAATGGGAAAGAAACATCAGAAATACTATTAAAAGGATTTTAAAAGCTTGACAATCTCAGCAAGTAGCTGGCAAGGATTTTGCTTTGTTTATGCACCAAATGTCCATCTTTTCCTTCTTTTTCTTTTTCTCTCCTGGGCTGGTGGTGTTTAACAACAAATCCATGAAAAATGCTTTTTCAACCCAGGGCATGTTTATTTTATTTATTTACCAAAATTTAGAAACCACCCATCTCACTCACAGAGTGATTTTGTGTAATGCCTGCATGCTATTCTGTAGAAAGGCAATGTATTTTTAAAATATGAGGCCAACAACTTTTAAAAAGTAAAGGGAAAGTTGAGTTTGAGACACAAAGATCTGTGTAGTTAGTAAATTTTGTGATCTAGACTAGGTGATCTGTTAGGGTTAAATATATTTAGTTCTATTTCACAGGTTTGAGGCTTCGATTAAATCGCTACCAAAAATAGGACATGTGTTAATACGTTATTTTTTTTACTTTTGCCATGGGAATCTCTCATTTCAATTTTCAAGCAATATACTATATATATATATATATTATATATATGTCAAGCAATAAATTGTGTGTGTGTGTGTATCTATCTATCTATNATCTATCTATCTATCTATCATCTATCTCTGGGGGGAATCCCACAGCATGGTGTTAGAAGTGATCACAGGAGACATCTACTTCAACTGACATCAAAGACAGGAAATCTGTGTCAACAGCAAAAGTTTACAGATTTCATGTTCCTTTATATTAAAAAAGTAATTATAAAAACAAAAAGCTAGCACTTGAAAACATTTTTAAAACATGTAAACCTGAAGGTACGAAGAAAAAACAAACACCAAGCTGTTGACATTCTTCAGTGATTTAATAACACAATCACATTTCTTCAAAGGAATATATGGAAAAAAGGAAAACCAGCTAAATCTCCCGTTATCATGAAAGAAACAACAACCTAACGGTGTAATAATTAAAAGTCACTTTTATACAAGTATCTCATAATACCAGTCTTTAGTAGTACATGCTATAAATACATATAAATACCCTGAATAAAACCTCTTTTTTAAAACCATTGAAAGTCTGAGGGAAAAGAAATGGCTGTAAACATTTTTTCCAAGACATTTTTGACAAATGGTACAATATGGGCTTGTTGCACACATATCAAAGTCAAAAATGGAAGGAAGTATATTTTAGGAAGATCTTTGTTTCTCTGTCCTCTGTGAGATTTCAAACGTTTCTGGGACTCTGAGATTTGGTGATCTTTTGTTATTTTTATATAAAACAAATAATTTTAATTTAATGTTGAGATCTCTGGCAACTACCTGGATAACAGGCCATACTGCTGAACTCTGGTTTAAGAGGTGGCTGTCTGAATATATCAGTGATTATTCAGTGATCCCTAAAAAGGCCAAGGTTGGAAAATGTTGTATTTGAATAACCTCCCCCAACCTCATGCACTCCAGTTGTAAGAATATCTGTCTGGAATTGATGGGATCTGTACTCTCACCCCTTCAAGAGCACAGGTAGAAAAGGCTGCTCTTGAGTTAAGCTATTTTCCACTGCTCATAATATATAAAAAGCAGCTTCAGAATATATAATTAACCCTGGGAAAAGGCTCTTGTTCAGGAAAACGCCGTAGCATATTAATTTTCTCTGCCTAAGAAAGCATCATGGTTTGCATGTTTACTTTTTAACAATACTTTAGCAACATCCTTCAGGGATTTAATTTATATTCCTATAATAGGTGTACAACAACCACATTACACATAGGCTTAGATATAAAAGAGAAATTAAATTTAGGCAAAGGCATTTAAAATAAATGAAGTACAGTTAGACATCAATTCCCAGGCCTCCTAATTAAGTGCCAAACCTGCTTTATAATTTTTATTGTGCTAAACAAGGAATGTGCGTATGGATTAAGATGACTAATAGTTGTTATGCTCCCTTTAATTACACTGATGCCGATGGGCGCTATTACAGTTAAGGGGCTATCAATGTTTCCACTACAAAATCTTATTTTCTGTGGTTTATAGCATTAGCCATAAACATTCATTCCTGGCTGATGCTAGAATCGAAGGCTGACATTCAGTATAATATCTGCTGGGTTTATTTTGTTTTTATGGGTTATTTGAAAGAATGGTTTGTTCTGTGCCAACAGAGCAATGAAAAGAACAGCAATAGCTTGAACAGTTTTGAAATAGTCCTGAGCATTTTTTCTCTTTTTTCTTTTTAATGGTATGAGTATAGAGAAAAACCTCTTGTTTACTTATCTTGAATGATGGAATATAAATATAGAACATTAGAGCTTAGCTCTCTTTTGGTATATTTAGATATGGAAGCTTCTGTGAGAGATATTTGCAGAAAGGAATATATCTCAAACAGGACTGACCACTTCTAAGTGTGGGAGAAATGAGCCTTGAAAAAAATTCTCAGTGATTTAAATCACATTTGAAACAAATATGCCCTTGCCTACAGCCTCTCTCACATTTGACATCTGGGAGACAGATATTTTGTGACTTCCTCAACATTGCCCAGGACTTGTCTTCCTTTGAAGGGAAAGATCATGGGACACAGACAGGATTATGTCTATAAGCAGGGGGCAACAGTTTAAATCTGTGAAGACAGAAAAAAAATCTCTTGCATTTTTTCCTCTATCAGTTCTCCTTCTATCTGCTTAATAATTTCCCAAGGAGAAGTCATGACATACTTAAGGCCTTGCCTTTCATTGTGAAACACTCCATCCAGCAATCCTTAGCTTCCCAGCTTCCCACACGTCAATTAAATTCCAAGGAACGGCATCCTGAGAGAAGACCTACCCCTCAGCTCCCACACTTGGGAAGTTGTTGACAATTTTATCCTTCCCCTTGACAAATTAGGAGAAATAATCCATCCAATTTCTCACAAATATTCAATGGTTAACTTTGTAGGTGACTTGGGGCCAGCTGTAGCTTTAATCTCCTGTCTCTTCTGAGATGTCAATGAGTTGCCCCAGGGTCATACCTCTAAGTCCCCATGGTACTATGGGGCTTCCAATGATTTTTCCAAGCTGAGCCAATTAACTTTTGGCTTACCTACTGTCTGGAGAAAATGCTGCAATGGCAGTTCAGCAGCGTTTTCCCTGGAGCTTCTGGTGAATGAATTTTCAATGGTAGTGGGATCTCTTCATCCTGTCTCTGGGACTTCAACCCACATCTTCCTGGATCTCTTCCCTCTCTGCCCCAAAGAGAACCATACACTTTGCTGGCCAGCCAGAATGGCAATGAAAGTCAGAATGGCATATGATTATACTGGCAATTATGCTGATAGAGCAAAAAAATAATTTCCATTATGGCTTATTAGCAAGAATGCATGTACACACTAGAACGTCACCACCTCTTCCATTACTCAGGCCTTGTAAAAGCAGCGCAATGAAATACATGTGAGAATAACCCTCTCTGGACTTTTAGTTAATTAATTAATTAACTGCCCATCTCACTGAATGTGACTCTGGGTGTGAATGTACAACCAACAATTGATACCATAGCTGCTAAAAAAAAACCCTTTAAAATATAAATAAAAGCAAGATTGCTGGAGAAGCATTTTCTTCTAAACACAATATAACTATGGTACAAGCTGCCCATGCGATCCTCAAGGCTTCTGGAAAAGCTCCAGGGGAAGGAGCCACAACATCTGGACTGCATCAGATGTAATTTTTAAGCAGGCAGGACCTATAAAATATTCCTTCTGCTAGACCTGATGGGACAGGTATATGTATGTAATTGGGAAGAGACAGTTGTTCTGACCTAGGCTTCCTTAGCAAGCATAAAACACAATCTTAGTTTTGCAAAATCTCTTTTATTTCCATGGCTGTGAATTACGTTCATTCACAGCCTGGAAGGCTTCACAAACAGTCTTTCAGGGGAATGTTTATAAACTCCCACCTTATCGCACTTGGAATGCTGCCAGAGAACTAATTGCTAAATACAGGGCAAGGCCAAACTTGACACAGAGTCAAACAGAACTTTTCAAAGCTTGAATCAACCAGATGAACTAATTGCTTCCTGCAAAGCTCACGTCCCGTTCGCTCCTCTTTTATGTCCTATGGGAGGGGCCAATCATCTCCGAGGTGTGGCCTTTCTCCTGAGTCAACCCTGCTTTCTCAATTGTTCTTGTCTTCTGGTAGCCCTGTGCATGCACAGGCTGGGAGCCAGTTCCAGACACTCCCCTGCTCCACTGCTGTCTGAGTTTGAAGGCAGCTGATGACTGCCAGCCTGCCCTGGCCCCATCTCTGCCTCCGATGCAGAGCCCTCCCCAGCCTCCAAGACTGGCCCAGGTTTCTCCTGAACCTCCTCACTACTGTCCGACTCTGCAGCCAGCTCCTTCAGCCACCGGTGGGCCACAACAAAAGTCTCTCAAAGATTCAGTCCCCCATGGTTGTTCCAACAAGCCGCCCTGGACTGAAAGGGGTGTGGGAGGTAGTTTTAAAGGTTTTAAATTGTAATGTNACTCATTTATTGGACTTGGTTATTTAATTGCTTTTTAATTAAATTATTGTTGTTTGTTNTTTTTAGGATGTGAGGCACCCTGAGTCCCTAGGGAGATAGGGCGGCATACAAGTCTGATAAAAATAAAAATAAATAAATAAAATAAATTATGTTCTACACATTTATGTGGCTGTTCTGACAAGGCTTCCAAACTGTAATTACACACACATGTCTTTTAAAAACAAGACTTATTTTATTGCAATGCTGGGAATTGTTTTCATTCCCAGCCAGAATTAATTTCAAACAGTCTCCCGAGATAAGCACACACCTTTCAGTTTTGTGAAGTGCTGCCATAAGATATAGGGTACCGTGCTATCTTTTCCCTTTTGTCTATAAAGATGATAGACTGCAGAGGACAGCTGTTGTGGTAAAATTTAATTTCTACTATTTTTTCACATGCTTCTTTAAAAGTGTGTATTGTAAAGGCAACTGGTGGTTTTTTTAAAGCATCCTGAGTCTCATCAGGATGATGGTGAGCTCAACAGGTTCACCATGTATTCTAGCCTCACACATCCTGAATTACATTTGTTCTTTTGGTTGCAAGAATAAAAGGAGTCCTGACAATGAAATGAAACTTAGTCTTGACAATGTTATGGACTGTGGAGAACAATAATAAAGCACTAACTGAAGTGAGGCACTGCAGGTGCTCAGAGTTTTGGGAATGTGTCCAAAGGTTCAATGCCATTCAACCTTTTTGGAAGAAAGGCAGCAAATAAATCTAATAAATAAACAGATAAGGTCTCCAGCAACTAGACCAAGGACCCTAATTTCTTAGGTTCTAGGGAACACTGATACAGCAAGTAATTTTTCCTGAACTCACATTTACCGGGAATCCTGGAAAAGAAACTCCCTACAAAAGAATAAGCAATTTTGAAGAATCAGATATTTGCAAGGATTTAGTAAAAAAATAGTAAAAATAAGAGAAAAACACTTATCTTGAAGAGCAAGAGGGAAGAAGCAATCCTAGAGACAACATGCTTTCTATAGCTTTGTTAGTTCTGTACTTACAAGTTTGATTGGGCCCTTGAATGATCTAAATAATCTCTTTTAAAGACAGAAAAACCTTTTAATCTTTTATAAATCTTCCTGTGTTAATCTTTTGAAGCCTGAAATATACCATTGACTTGTAATTAAATGTTGAATGCCTAGGAAAAAAAGTGTGCAATAGACTCTAGAAATTGATGCATCCTGTGTCAGCAATCAGGGGAAATATTGGTTAAATGGGGGATACGCTTTCCTTCCTAAATGAAACCAAAGCTTCAATCATTTCCAGTTTGATTTCACAAGTTCCAAATTTCATGGACTTCAGTGGAAGAACTAAGCTCTTTTGCAGAGAGTGATGGGATGTCAGCATGCCTATCTTTAATTTGTGGGCTATTAAGAGAGCCACATTTACCAAATAAAAAGGCTATGGCATCCAATTGTGTTACTTTCTCTTCACAAGATAGATTTCTTAAATAAAACTGGATATGAATTAAGTGGAATTTGCTATTCCAGTGTAAACTTCTATTCCACTATATTTTTATTCCCCTTGAATACTTGTGTTTTTGTTTAGTAAGCTATTTTGTTTCTAAACTGACAGGGGCTGTGAAATTGCATCCTGCAACCTGGGTTAAAGTATTACTGTATTTATTTGCAGACAAGATAGATAGCTGGTACCCAACAGCATACATTACACAGAGCCTGTTGAGCACAGCTACTTACATACAGTAGTTAAGTACTTTGTCAAGATTCAGGATTTTAACAATGCATTATTCATCCAATCACGCAGTACTTTTAATAACGTATGAGACATTATCATACAGGCAAAACCAGTGAAGCAGCTGATAAACAATGTTATTTTATTTCAAAATGTTATTTCATAAAGATTTATGGTGCTTCCTTTCAGAGCATCTTGGTATACAGTCTTTCAGCTGGGAATCTGTTAAAAGTGCTCTATCCTTCTTTCCCCATTGAGGACAAAATTCTCAGACTTAACTAGCCCTTTGCCTATCTAAACAAATTTATAAAATATTTCCAGTCAGCTCTAAGATTTGCTACTAGATTCAGTTTTATTTGACTTATAAGGATGCAAAATGAAGTGACCAAATGGAGAAACAAACTAGTGGGAAAGATAATATTTATGTTGAAATCCCTGATTAAGCATGATTTTGCTGATCCTGCCACTTGCCAGCTGAGCCTCAATCAGTCTTAATGGTAAACAGCAATAGCACTTAAACTTATATACTGCTTTACAGTGTTTTACAGCCCTCTCTAAACAGTTTACAGAGTCAGCATATTGCCCACAACAATTTGGGTCCTCATTTTACCCACCCCGGAAGGATGGAAGGCTGAGTTAATCTTGAGCCTGGTGAGATTTGAACTGCCAAATTGCAGGCAGCCAGCATTCAGCAGAAGTAGCCTGCAGTACTGCACTCTAACCATTGTGCCACTGTGGCTCTTCACCATGGCTCTTCAAATATACACACTACCATCATTATTCCCTGCATTCCAACAATAGGATGGGAATAAAGCAACAACTATGCAAATTAAGTTCATAGCAACGTAAAGGGGATAGTTCCTTCAAGACAATCTGTCTCTAACCTGGTCTTTTGGATGTTCCAATGATCCTCTCACCAGCACAGTAGCTGAGTCTATCCACCTTGTGGCTAGTCATCCTCTTCTACTCTTTCCTTCCACTTTATCATTAGGCCTTTGCATAATGTTTCTGAAGTAAGATACTTTAAACTGATCATTTTTTCATTGAGTGAAATCTCTGAGTTGATGATTCATTTATTTATTTTCTTAGCTGTCCATGGTATTCTCAAGAGTCCTGTCCAACACCAACCCAAAGAGTATCATTGATACTCTTCCTATCCTGCTTTTTCAAAATCAAACTTTCACTTTCATAGGGAGTGATATTGAACACCATGGTTTGCATGATTCTGATCTTTATAGGTATAGACACTTATACTTTGATTTAAATATGTTTTCCAAGAGCTTTATGGATGCTCTATCAAGTGCTAGCTTGAAGCTAATTTCTTGACTTCTTGTTCCTTTACTATCTACCATTTTGATACCTTCAAATATCATTGCCAGCTTTAAGGCTGGTTGTTCTACCTGTTGTCCCTAGTTTGGACTTATTTGTAGTTAATGTTAGTCACTGTGTTCCTTGACTTTTAGAGCTTGCAGATCCTTTGCATTTTCAGCTATCAGGGTAGTGTCATCAGCATAATGCAGATTATTTTGATATTTCTTGTTCCAGTTTTAAATCTAGCTTTTCTTTTTCTTTTTCAAAGTAAATTTTTATTAATCATATTTCCACCATTACACAATATTTCCATTCATTACAGCATTCCGGTATCGGTATTCACTCATATTAACATAGTTTCTAATTATAAAAGTTACTATTCTATATATCAGGGGTCTTCAAACTTGACAG
>AZIM01000515.1:179254-194093 GCA_000516915.1 Ophiophagus hannah | reverse complement strand
TGCCAAGGTTGGAGACTCCTGTTCTAAAGCATTCCGTCTTCAGTAGCTCCTGAGAAGCAGATCAGGAAGTGCATCAAACAACTGGCAAAGACAAGGATGTAGAAGAGCCAACAAGGAGAATTCAAGTTGCCAGAAGTGAGACAGTTTGTAGGGCAGCTGGCTGAGCATCCTTGCCAAAGGTAGAGATGGACTGTAGAAATTTTATGGAAAATGGTTGTCGTGCACATAACTAGAGATTCTAGCACATTCCGTTCAAAGGTTAGCATTGTGTAAAATTACTGTCCTGTTTGTAGAACTTTATGTTTTTGCATTAATGCAAGGAGTAAAACAAGTTCAATTTTGGTTCTGAATTCAGGTATAACCAAGCAAAGCTAGACTGTCTATTTGTAACTAGAAATGTTTGGGGAGTTAATAAATCTGTACAAAATGGGAGAACTACTCCTTAGAATTAGTAGCTGGTTGAAGAGTTAGGAACAGGTTTAATTAAGACAGTTTTGAATAGCAATTAGACAGAAAACTAACTACAACATCTTCTCAGCAATCTCTCCAAAAAGGGAAGATGTCCAATACGTTCTGGGGAGAGCATGCATTACTTTCTTCATTTGTTTGTTTGTTCAATATTTTTCTATGCTGCCACAATCAAAATGACTCTTGGAAGCTCGCATAGAAAAAAAAAGAATATAAAATACAAAAATAATAGCCTAACATCACTACAACAATACAGAGATTAAAAAGATGGCAGCATCAAGTTAAATTGAAACAACACAAAACAAGGGAAAGCACCCTCGAAAACAATCCAGTCTTCAAAAGAACAGCAAAGTCTGAATTCCCCAGGGAGGCTGCCTCCTTGCCTCACATGCTCAACCTCCTGAAAATGTGGCATTTGCAGAGCTCTCTCCCTGATAAATCTAGTTGGTTAGGCCAAAACTGGCTGGAGAAGGTGGTCATGAAGATATTCAGGTGTCAAGCCATGATCAATTTATAAGTCAAAAGTAATATCTTATATTGGACACAAGAACTAATTGGCAAACCAATACAGCGTCCACAAAACTAGTATTATGTGCTCCTAATGCTAGTAACCTGACAGTGTGCAGGCTGATGCATGATGAACCAACTGCAGTTTTCATATATTCTTTAAGGGGATCCCCAAGTACAGCACACTGGAGTAGGCTAAGCAGGTGGTGCTAAGGGCATCAGTTATGGTTGCCAGAACCTCTGGTCCACACACTGGCATATCAAGAAGTAGGGCCTTCTGGTTATAGCTTCAACCAGCTGAACTAGCAGGAGCTGTGAAGCACCCCTAGCTGTAAACCTGCTCTGATGCTTGGCCATTCAGATGTTGCTCCTGTAGCATTAAAAGACCTCAATATATCCACAGCAGTTCTGACTTGCTAGTGTTCAGTCTGGGAAAGGGAGTTGATGAATTATGCATTGATAACGTGACAGTTGCTTCTCACTCAATAAAAGGAAAACGTCCTGAGAATCGAATTAACTTATTAAACAACAGACAGAGGGAAAACAGGCCTTCTGTATTAAGGCTCCCTCAGTCTATTATATAGTTTGAAGCATTTGAAGATAGATCTCACTGTAAATAGGGGTCACATGTGATAGACAGCAATCATTGGATTTTTTTTCGTAGTACTGTAGCACCTTAGCTTTTTCACAATAAAAACCACTTACTAAAAATCCATGCCTATTTAATCGGTGTCAGCCCAGTCTGCCCAAAACCTCTAACATATATTAAAGCAAGAACAAAAACAGCATGGAAACTTGAAATGCTAAATGTGATTGAGATGTTGACTTCAACATTGGAAATGCACACTTGAAATCTGACCTCAAATTCAGTTTGGGTTGATATCCTCAGATTTGATTCAGTGGGTGAATGAAATTGGTACAAAGGACATTCGTTAATACATTAGTAATACTTAAACAGATGCTATTTCTGAATAATAATTGAATGGCACCCATCCAAACAGAATGCTATGCATGTAAGCTAATGTATTATCAGCTACATACCTAGAGGCAAATGTCAGAAAAAGAACTATCTTATACAAAGCAGAGTTACATGAATACAAACATTGTATGACATTGGTGATTATGACTGCTGGAAAGGGTAACAGTGATTGTTCCTATCAGACTTCAGTCTGTGCTTCCTTTTCTTTGGGATAATTTTTCATAGAGCTTGCTGCTTTGTGCTTTCCTTAAAACATGATGTTGGTATACAATGAATACGCATGGCTGATTGCAACAGCATTACAACCGTTATTCACTGAACCGTGCATCTACAGTACATGGCTGCACTATGACATCCCAGTGCTCACTGAATCTAGTGCTGTTATTGTATGGTATCTGTATGGCATTAATTAGTGCAATGTCCTCTTTAATAAATAAATGCATTAACAAACTTAGTGATCACAACATTCTCCATGCTGTGGCTGTAACATCTGAAATGTCGCTTAGTGTTTGTTGCCTCCATAACAGTGGAAATCAAGTTGTACAAGTTACAGCTCACTACCCCCCTCCATATCACATCTCTATAATTGTCCTATACATCTTGGTCACCATCATGTTATCATTGAAGGAATGCTAGTGGGTGCCTGGATAAGAAAGCATTCAAGGCTGGTTGCCAACCTAATCCCTGGAAACAGGTCTCCTTAATTTCCTCTGTTGTCTCTTCCTGTGCAGTGAAGATAAATCCATGCACCATAGCTCGCTATCATTCCATGTCCATGGACAATTAACTTTGTGGTTCTTACCACCCCATTACCACTCCTGCACATAGCTGATTACTGATTTGTGGGCATGTATGTGTTTCTTTCCATACACTTCATCCCCCATTTTTTTTCTTCTTCTTTTTTGAACTGAGATTGAAATATATTCTTTATAGAGCTGCCTCAGTCTTATCTTGAAGAGAGAGAGAGAAAGAGAGAGAGGGAGGGAGGGAGAGAGAGAGATTTAAAAGCTGATTAAGTCAGTGACACCTTTTGGATTTGCAGGAAGCCATACAGAGAGAAGAATATTGCTCCATTCTCAGCACTTCCATAATTGTTGATTAAAGCCATCATACAGCTGCAAGGCAGCAGATTTGCAGGCTCCCTGGGCAGTGGATTTGCAGCCTAGCCGTAAAGCCATGTCCAATATGGCTATCAGCCAAGCAAGAGATGAGAACAGTTGAAGTATAGCTTATTTGCAGCAGTTCCCAAAATTTTTAATCATGCCATATGGTCACTGCTATGCTTGTGCTTTCTTTGGTGTGGATTTTAACTCTTTAGCTATAGCTTCATTAAAAAAAGATGTAAAGAGGAGTGGAATGCTGTAAATGTTCACTCCGTTTCAATAGATGCTATTTAGCAACTGAAATTTATTCCCAAACCTCCTTCTCTGTCTTCTTTAAACTTTCTCTGTACTCCCTCCCCCCTCTCCCCGTTTCTTTGCCCATTCCACCAGCTACTCACTATTTTAATCTTCTCTGGAATGGACATTATATATATATTTATTTTAAAGAAATAGTGATTGATGGGGTGAATTAATGAGGAACTGATCAAATTTTGTATCAGGAACCTGAGAAATTAATTGTTGGGGGAGGCTGGCTCATTTGCCTTTTACTTGCTTTTGGATTAAAGATCTGGTAAGTTGTTGGTTTTGAAATGTATGTGTGAAAAGGCTCATTAAAAAGCCTATTAGCTATTCTTTGTTTCTTTGTATCTACTTTGTTGTTCATGCCACAGCCACTGTAAATTAATTATAATTAAAGTGGAATTACCAATTTGGCATCATTCAGGATAGAGCTGGGTGCAAATTAATCAAATTATTTTATTTGCCCTTATTTCAATGAGAAATTAAATTTGGCAACATCATCCTTGGGAAATCCAGGATTTTTTTGGGGTGGGGTGAAGCAGCATGAAGGCCACAAACAACTTTTGGATTTGGCCAGTTTTATAGAAATATTTACAGCTACTATCTGCCAGAAGATATTTTTCAATGTTTAGCTCACTCAGCAAAGGCTCTAGAAATGAAATCTTGGGAATCATGATGTCATTGTATCATTTTAAGTTTCTGTCACTAAATCACTCTGCTATTCAATAGGTGATGATTGATTTTGAACAATTGACAACCCTCATATGTAGGAATTACTAAACTCTTACCAGCTACTAGTAAATAGCTGCCTGAATTTATCCGTTAATAACTTAAAAGCCAATTGCGCTGAAGCTGCAGTTTGTATACTGTATACTCAAATAGGAGTAAGTCTCATTCAGCTGACTGAGATTTGTATTAGAGTAGACAGGGAGAGAAGTGCTTTGTATAATAACAGACCATCAGTCCAGATTACCACCCCGTGCCCATGTCATTTGCTGACGCTATTGTATCGTTTGAGGCTTGTCCTCTCGTTAACTTAATGAAGAAAAGAATCTGAGACTCTGCATTTACTAACTTGCTCTGCCTTATAAGTGAATTAATATGACTTACTGCAGTTTGTCTACCTATTGCTCATGCTTCTCAATTGACAGTAACAACACACCCTAACTGTTCATAAATAAATAATAATGACATGCTCGTAATAGCTCAACATTTATCAAGATCCCTAACTGAGCTTTCCTTCGTCTTTTTAGCACATGGTTGCATATTGCCAGAGGCTTTATTGCAACTTATTTGCTATATTTATTAATTTAGTTCCAAATCACCTGACTTCCACAAATTTTAAAAGTGTTTGTTCTGTGGAACATTTGAAAGATAGAAACTGTCCTAGAATACAGCCCTCGGAAATTATTTCTGCATGTTCGGCCTGTCCATGAGCTGGAAGCAGGGCCGTGTCAGGCCTTGATATTATGGTCCTTCAAAGAGGCATCCCTTGAAATGAAGCACCCTTCTCAAAAGGTCAATTCTTGAGCCCCCAGGCAGAAGACAAAACATGAAAAATGATCACCCATGATGCATACCTTAACAGAGCCTTCCCTTGTGATACAGTAATAGCGAGAAATGACGGTTGTGTGATTTGGAGTGCATGAGCTGAAGAAGTGTGTAATTATCCCCTTCAGTTTCTTTATTTGAAAGATGAATTTTTCTCTTTCAGTTTCTGTTTACCTAGGTACTTTCCTGGATCCAAATTCCTAGTTGTCATTGAAATTGATACACATTTATATGATGATTATTTTTAATTTTCAAAGTCCTTTAAAATGAGTTGTTTATCTTTTTAAACCGTCAACATGATTCCAAGGAGAGTGATAGGCCAATTTAAAGATGGGGAATTAAAACTAAGAGAATAAACAAAGGCTGAATCTACAACTGTGTCAAGAAATGACTTGGTTCTTCTGGATCCAAGGCTATTGACATGAGGTTATGACTCTGAATTGAGAAATAAAAAGGCTGGAATATTTTATCCTTGTCAGAGTTCCACACACTGCTACTTTCTTATCTGCTTTCCCCCCATTGTTCCAAATAGAATTGGAATAACTAGTCATTTTTCTTTGCTTACTGCACAATTTTCTCTTCACTTATTTCCCTTTACTAAACTTGAGGACATTATAAGATAAGCTCTGCAAATTCATTTCATCCTTGGTTTCTTAGCAGACATGCACTGCGAGTCTTGGCTTCCCTTCTTTCCTCAGCAATTTTATTTTCTTTAAATATTCAGTAACATTCATTATTTTGCAGGGGTTCTCAGTTATTTTACAGCTCCCCTTAGTTATTTTATTTCTTCCTTTTGTTTTCCCTTGCTACAAAGGGCTGCTGTTCTGAAAACAAATTTTCTCTTCTGGAAACAGTGCATCTATCACAACAGAAGAGATAGTAGTGAATTTTAAAAAATTGCTTGAATGGAACCTTGGAAAGTGTTCCTCATCCAGTTCAGCCCCAGCCTCAATTCTATGTGGGATGAATATTATTAATTTCAGCTGGGCTTGCATGAGTGTGTCATACAAAGATTGATATCATAATGAATACACAAGCACTATTTTGCTCTTACTCTTTAGATTGACAAGTTAAAAAAAAAGGACAAGAATCCAGTCAAATTATCTGAATCCCAGGATACTAAATGAGTACTTGCATTCACATATGACTGTAAGCTGTGGGGCTTCATTTGTGTGAACACACCAACTGGCTCCCTTCCCCGAGCAACACAGTTACTGCATTACCTGCCTGTGGTTTGTTTTAAGTTATGTGTGTTAACATGAATGCAGGATGCTGAGTTCTTCTCACCAGAACCAATTATGGTGACTTCCTTACCATGCTGATCAGGGGCAAGAGACAGCAGAAACATTTCTGCTAACCAAGCCTTGTACATATTACATTGTGTGATATATACACAGAGAGAGTCTATAGGAGGCATTTGATCATAAATGACATTCCACAGGAATCTTGTATTAATCTGGGGAGAATGATGCCTTGAGGTTTGGGCACCGTGTTATTCTTCCTTTTCTTCATCCTGGTAGTAATATAAAGACTTGTATTGAGGTCTGTTTGTAAAGAATCAGAATATCCCAGGCTCTACTTTACTTACTTTTCTGTTGTGTTTGTCTAAAATAATTTAATGGTGATTTTTATAAGTGGCTTTCTTAATCCTCTGTTTTGTTTGTCGGATATAACCAATGGAGGATATACACCGAGTAGAGGTTCTTTCATATTCAAAACTTCCTAGTTGAATATAATAGAAAGCTAATGCTTTTCCACAGTCTGATCCTTTTTCAGTAACATTGTTTGCCAAAGGCAAATGAATACCATTATCATATTCATACCTAAAATTAACTAAACATTATAATGCAAACTAGTCTTTTAACAGTTTCACCTCTGCAAAGAAAAAGCCCCACTTCTCTACATAATGATTAATGCCTTAAATTTTGAAATATGCCTGCAATTTTTAAAGACTGCCAGGCATGACTTGCCATTTTTAAAGGCTTTCATGAACTGTGGTTCCCAGGAAATGTATGTATGATATCAACTTCTTTAGCAACATTCCATGACATTATGGTATTCTAACTATGTTCTATGCGTGATGGTCCCTGCATTCATTCTCTATCTGTTTCTACAGCCGTCACTGGTAGAATAAAGGGCAACTTGTATCTGAGTCTTTGGAGGTCCCTTATCACATCCTCAACTTGATGAGTAAACTTACTAAGAGCCTTTCTATGATTGTTCTGATAACAGATAAGAGCTGCTATCAATTTCTGGACTACAGAAATCCAGATGGTCATCAGTTGGCAGCAATGTCTTCATTCCCTCTGATGCCATCTAGTGATGGTCTGAGTTTTTATAGCCCAGCTCTTAAAAATGCACTTAAAATAGGTTGTCATTGGCATCCTTACAATTCATTTTAGATCTGGGGCCTCCAACATGAGGCATGCAGCAGCCCCCAGTATTCCCACACACCCAGTTTGGGGCATCTGCTAACTCTCTGTATCACCTAACCTTGAGAACATGAAAAGATGGCCTGAGAAAAATATGTCCTGACTGAAAAAATGTAAAGTAAAATGAAATGTTAAGAAATAAAATAAAGTAAGTTTTTCAACATCATTCTTATTTTCAATAATGCTTATGGTCCTGACATGAGCCCAAATGACATACTTAGAAAATATCAGCAATATGTGATTGGCCTTCCCCGACTTTAAAAAATAGACAAAAGAAGCTGGAGAACAGTGTGGACAGGGCTGCAGCATTAGATATAGATTGTAGAAACCGGAAGAAACACTAAGCGGCAGCAAAGAGTTGATCTTTTCTGTATCTCTTGCTTTCTAGAAGTTGCTTGGATATTTCCACCCATATCTAATAGCACTAATAAGAGGGGATATCCTGCAGTAGTTAGTGGATGTAGTGGAAGACGTTCTGTCCAGTTTCCCTTCCCTTGCTGCCATTTAGTGTTGCCATTTTGCAACCCACACTATCCCTTTAAGATCACTGGAGGCCTCATTTTATATGGATGCAGTACCACCAGTATCCCCATTAACACCTGAAATGGTTATGAAACTATCAAATGAATCTGACTGCGATTGCTTAACTCTTGCTTAACTGCTAGACATTTTCATAGGGTTTGCACAAGCAAAGGGTTCTAGTGAGTATCTGGCCCGTGGCCTCTGTGATTGTCAAACATATAAGTTTCTATCTGGCTTCCTTTCTGCCAAGACAGTGACAGACTGAAGCACAGCAGGAGATTTGGCAATTTGGCAGTTATTAATTTCTGTGACTTTTCATAAGGCTGAATGAGTAGAAGCTGGAGCAAGAAAGAATAAGTACTGTGTGGTTATGAAAAGACAAAAATATCTATTCCAGACTAACTCGTCATGGCTTTATACCAAATTGTGCTTCTGAAAAACATTATACACATATATTTAATATTGAATGGCTTCTGCATTTGTAATACACACACTTTGAATGAATCAAGGAATTTAAATCAGACTTCCATCTAGGACTGCTACTTTTCTCTGCAGGAATATACTGTACAAATCCATTTGGTAATGTCAGTCTTTGACAAAGTAAATCAGCTGGTCATAACAACATTAAAAGAGCACAAATATGGGGGATTTACATGCACCAATGCTTCACAGCAGAGAGTGGTTTTCCATGAACACATATGTAGATGTCTTCAGATATGGGCAAAACCCGTGCAGATGCTGCTGCTTTAACAATTTGAAACGGTGTGCTTTATTTACATTGTCATATATTGCAAAACAATTCATCTGAAGGGTTTGCACAGCTTTATGTTCTGACAAATCAGATTAATGACTATATCTAGTTCAGGAGTCTATTTGTGACAATGACAAGGAAGATACTACCTAAGAGAAGAACATGAAATCCAAAAGCAGGGCATGAGGGCCACTGCCTTCTCTTGCTCAGGACCTCTTGTCTGACATTCAGAAGTAGGGTACCTCTGCAATTAAACTACAATGTCTAGTACCCACAGCTATGGACTGCCTTTTATAGCAAAGAGAGGATAGAGAATCAGAGATGTCAGTGAAGGAAAGGAGCCACAGTGCCCAGCAGTCCCTCATTTAATTCCATGATGGAGCAGGAAGAGCTTTGTGCACCACCAGGGACCACCTGAGCCATTGTGGACAATAAGATGACTGACACAATATCAAACTTTCTGAGCTGGCTAGGATGCTGGTAGCTTCCTAGCCAACTATTACTTCCTGCTTAAGGCAAAGACAATTTTGTGTTTCTAAACTTTGCTAAGTCTTGTTATACTGTGTGTAAGCCCTGCTGTATGAAGCTGTGTCCACCTTGCTATAGACTGTAATTGTTATTGCTATATAATGTTTTACTATGCTGCTCTTCCCTCCCCCCCTTTATTTGGTACATAATCATAATAAAACAATTCTAGCCTAATAGCCTTAAACAGCTTTATCCTCCATTCTGGAAATATTTTATCTGTTGTGTAAGGAAAACCTACAATTTCCCTTTTTTGTTGCTGTTGTTGCTTTCAGAATACAGCATGCAAAGTAACTTTAGCCAAGACAGAATATTGTATTTTTCCCCCCAACAAAAAGATTACCATTTTCTAATTATAACTGATAATACAATGTTTTATAATATTATAATCTTTCCTGGTGTATCAATAGCAATTTTACATAATGTATTCAGAGCTAAGTCTGCTCTGTATTTAATCTTTATCTGAATCATTATGGAGTTGTGAGAGCAGCTTTAGAGTTAGGGTAAGAGCCTTTTCTAATGTTCTGTCATTATCTATTCATAGCTAAGTAAAATATTTTACTTTCACGATTTGCATATTTTTTAACTGGGGCTACACTTACATAAATCAAGTTGGGTTTTTCAGAAGAACTGTACTAATGGCATGTAAATACATATGCTACAACCGAAACCTGTCTTCCATCTTGGAAGCAGGAGGGCATTCTTGACAAAATGGCAGACAAGACAAACAAGGACCAGTGTTTACATGGAGAGGCCAGGAGACAGAACAATTTCCTTTTCCCAATAACTTCAGTAGGATGGAATCTTCAGTACCCTCTGGCCCTACCGAACACAAAGAATGGTCGGTGTAGCTCGAGAGTTAACCATTTTTAGTCTGGGCTCCTCTTGTCTGTCACTCTGTCTGCTTTTATCTGTGAGGTGCCTGATCTCAGATCACTTCCTTTTTTGACTTTCTTCACAGAGAATAAAAGTTCTCTGATTCTCCTTCCAGGATGATGTAACTGGAAAAATGCTAGGTTTGCCTCTATCTCTATCATGTTGATGAGAAACAGAATTCTGTATTGGTTTACTTTATCAAAATGAGTACCCGCCCATGCAACAGTCTCCCTTGTTTTTAGCCATTCTCCCAGTGAAATGTAAATTCTCAAGGCTAATCATTCCCTTTTCAAGTGTAAGAATGCAAAACACCAACAACAATAATAACAGCAATTGTAGCTCTGGATAGAAATTAATACACAGAATAGCCTGCCTCCATTTCTTTTATTTTTTTGCTCTCAGCAGCTCCTTGCTGCTATACAACAGATGCACTAGTGAGGTTTTCAATTTGCCCAGTTCATACAAGTTCAAATGCATACACTAGGCTGACACTCAATGACTTTCTGAAATGGCCACTGTGGAATTTTCTGCCTCCCTCTCCCTTTGAAATGATTCTGAAGTCAGGAAGTTCACCTAGTATATTAGTAAAAGCTTCTGTAAAGAGGTGTTCTATGTGGAAAAGGTAGCAAGGATCAAGTATTGTAGCAGTCACTATGGCAACCATTTTCTTTGCATGCCAAAGTAAATAATCACCTAAAACCATAGTAAAGAAGTGAAAACTTGCCTGTGACAGAGCTCACTTCATTATCCTTCCTATTGTCCAGCTTCACTCTTTTCTGCCAAGGTTGTTATTCTAGTCTAAAAATAGAAATTAGATTTCGTATCAACAGTGCACCAAATGACTATCATGATGGCTTCGCTATGAACAGAATGAAGTCCATCCATTTGGGGAAATGTTAAACGTCTATGCAAAATGATAGCCATAATACTTGAAGACATTAACTAAGACAAGGATACAACTTTAACTGAGCAATCCTGCTAGCAGCCCTTTTAAATTCATGTAATGTCAGCAAACGGTGGTTGAGATTCAATCCATTTTTATAAGTTGGGAAAGAAATGATGCCACTACAAACAGAAAAATATAGCAACTCTGATTGTAGTTTCTATGACAATATCACCAGTACATCAGTTACAGAATGGCAAGCCGCCAAAATCCCAAAGTCAGCTAGACAGATATGGAGCTAAATTTATGCACGGTATTAAGAAAACACCTCCACAGCAGTATGTTCAAATACACAACACTTGGTTACTTTATATGAGTTTTTGTCTCTTGGGCAAAGAACTACATTTCAAAGTACTAGAAGATATAATTGTAAATCCACTCTGTGAATTCTTGGTATTATCTGGCTAATGAGATACCGGAAGACTGGAACACACAGGTGTCCTCTCCCATCCTCAAGGAAAAAATAAATCAGATGGACTGTAGACCTGATGGCAGAAAGTAAGAACAATAAATTGTTAAGCAACCAACCAACCAACCAATCAAATCTTTATTATGGTCATCGATCAGCATAAGGACAGTGGGATAATTAATATTTTTTTAAAAAATAAAAAATGAATATATATATATTATACTATATATATATAGTATAAAAAATCTATAGAGTAAAAATATTAAATACAAAACCCACATAAAAATTAATATATGGTAACTAAATCTATCACAATGCAAAACATGCTAGCTAACAATTTAAATATTCATTAAACCTAATTTGAGGCACAGGTCATCATCTGAAGGATTTGAAGGACTGCTGATGCCACTGTATGTTGTGGTAGGATTAGTGTGTGCGAGCAGCAAAGAAATATAAACTATTCTTGTCTGCCTTGGATATTTATACAATAATGATGAAATGAGGCTAGCACAAGTGTTTTTGTAATACCGACCCTGGAAAAACATATGCTCTGTTGTTTCTGTGTATAGAGAGCCACATAGTTTCACCAGGTAGGGCATTATCCTTTATCGGCCTTCAAGGATACCTGAAGGGAGGGCATGACATTGTGCCTGGGTAAAGGCCCTCCAGTGGCTAGATACTTTGAGGTTGATTAAGTACATCATTGGGGAGGCAGAATACCTGTTGGATTCTCTAACAATAAAGGTTGGGGATCTGGATAGGTCCATTTGGCACTCTGCATCTACTGTACGCTGTTTAGTAAGAGTTTTCACATGATCATCATATGCCTTATGAGTAGAAGACCAGGGGAGAAATCCAAGGATGAGATTTTAGTTGCCACTGCCCTTTTACATGTGGATTAAAAATAGTGCCTCATAATTAATGAAACAAGGCCAAGAGGAAAAAAGGAGAGTTTGAGCCAATAATGGAGTATAGTTAACCATACTCAAGCCTCCCCTTTAATGAGCCCTGTCTCCAGTCTCAGGCATGAAGCATTAGAGACCCATTTGAGGACTTGAAGGGCTGATCATAGAAATGTGGATTCTAATGGTGCAAAGTTAGAGAAGGGGGAGCACAGCCCTATAAATTCTACCATTGGCTTGGCTTTGAATAGTCTGAGTGCTATATAATGGCCATTTCTTGCCTTGAGAAATTTGAGAATGGCAGTTGAGCTCCTGTGTGCATTTTCAGCCACATAATCTCCATGGAATTTCCTGCTCTTAGCAGAGTGAAGGAGAACCTACAGCCATCTATCCTCCAGGAATGACTCTTAGGTCTTTTGGCAAATGCCATCATTTTGGTTTCCTGGTAATTAAGTACTAACTGGTCTTTCTTGAAATGCTGTGTTGTGCTTTCAGTGCTCCTTTGAGGCCAATAAAGAGTTCTTGAAAGTATTGTTACATTTTCTGCCCAGAATAGAACAGAAATATGTTTCCCAGCAAGATTTTTGAGAGGAATTCATTTGAACCTACCATGGAGTTTACACAGAAATTAAATAGGAATGGGGCCAATATACGCCTTTGTTATGACACCTTTCTAAATTTCAATGGTCCTGGGATTATATTTTACTTTGAGTGAAGTCCCTCCATGAAGCATACATATTAAATAAAATAGGTATTGGTCAATTAAGAAGGCCTCCAATTCCCCCCACAAATTAACAAGTAATATCAAATCAAATGCTGCTTTAAAGTCTATAAAAACAGCATATAGGGAAGCTGTGTTGCAGGAGGAGAATTTTTCCATGAGATAATGGATACTGATCAGAGGTAGATCAGCTTTCCCTAAAACCAACTTGCTCCTCTGTAAGTATGTTTTCTTGGCCTAGCTGGTCCTGGAATTTTCATTGTAGGTGTCCTCTCTAGAATTTTCTGATTGTGTCGAGGAAACTGATTGATCTATTATGGCAGAATTGTCATTTTTCCTTTTTTGTATATGGGGACAATGATTGCACTCAGTTTGGAGGCATTTAAAAAACATTCCTCAGTTACCAGGAGCCAACATGGAATTGCCAAAAAGTCATGTAAGATCAACTCTATTTTCTTTTTGGTGGAGTTACCAGTCTATTAAAAATCATAGGAATGCCATAAACATTAGTGGCATGAATTGGCTCAGATTTAATTCAAATATTTGGTTCAAATTTAGTTGCATTATCTATTTGACTCCTAAAACAGAATCTTCAAATCAATTCAGCTTAAACATTTATCCAGTGTAGACATTCAGTTGAACTGTATTTAAGTGGAATCTTCAAATCAAAGCTTCACATCACCCTAGGCAGTATAACTTCATTTCAGAAAAATATGTCACAGTAATTGTGTGACCATGTGGCAAAATGTAAGCTGGAGACTGTGACTGCTAGGTGAATTCACATCTAATTTGATAATCAGTTGCACCTGATTAATCAAGTGTACTCAAGAAGGACTCATTCACAGCTTTGCCTCAGGCTGGAAAATAGTCTGGAGGGTAGTGGCACAGATCTCTATTGTAGGATCTGTGCCATACAATTTCTTTTTATGAGTGAATTAATAAAAAGGTCGCTAATCAGATTTGTGGATGATATGAAACTGAGAGAGACAGCTCACACAGTATAAAAAGAATCAAGTTTTATAAAAATCCTGGCAGATTCAAACACTTGGCCCAGACAAATAATTTGACAGGAATAATTATCAAGTTTTGTGTGTGTGTGTGTGTGTGTGTGTGTGTGTACACATACATAAATATTAGGGAGATCTACCATACAGCAGTATTAAAGTATTAAAGTAATAGTGTAAACTCTCAAAAGATATATTCTACATTTGCATTTGTCAGACTCTTTTTAAAAAATATGTTAACTTCTAGACACCATATTTTCAGTAAACCATATATAAAGTGGAAATGCTCACAAAAGGATGATGAGGAATCTGGACACTACATTATATAAAGAATTGTGGGGGTGGTGCTGGATGAACAAAGATAAAGAAAAAGCTTTATAACATTCTTCCAAGGCTTAAAAAACTGTCAAAAAAAGAGAGAAAAGGAGAAGACATTCCCTATCCCTTCAGAAAGGCAATAAGCAGAACCAATGGGCAGACATTTGCTGACACCGGATTAAGCAATGAAAAATCATTAAAAACTAGATGAAAAGTCATCTAATGGGTTAAAGGTTGATTATATATCCCAGTAAAGATGGGATACACAATTGTCAAGAATTATATTAATTGCATTTGGCACTGAGCAGGGAGTTGGTCTAAATAACCTTTAAGATCCCATCTGATGCTACGTTTCTGTGGTCTCAGCTAATTAAAAGGTCCCTATTTTTTCAAATTAAAAAAAAAGAGATGTGGTGGCTCAGTGGCTAAAACACTGAAGTTGTCAATCAGAAAGGTCGGCAGATCAGCGGTTCGAATCCCTAGCGCCACATAATGGAATGAGCTTCCGTTACTTGTCCCAGCTTCTGC
>AZIM01000515.1:101054-111315 GCA_000516915.1 Ophiophagus hannah | reverse complement strand
ACCTGCTGAATACCACCTCTGTTCTATTGGTTAAGGCACCAGGCTAGAAACCAGGAGACTGTCAGTTCTAGTCCCATCTTAGATATGAAAGCTGGCTAGATAACTTTGAACCAGTCACTCACTTCACAGAGTTGCTGTTGTAGGAGGATGAGGATGGAGTATTAGGTATGTTTGCTGCCTTGAGTTATTTATAAAAATGATAAAGGTGGAATAAAACAAATCTAAACAAAATTAAGAACAATTAAGACTGCATTAATGCATTTTAAAATCAACTTTGCAAATTGATAATCTTATGGATTACATTTCTTTTCATTTAAACTAAGTTAGATACTTGCGATAAAAATTCACAAATCTGTTCCCTCAGGCAAGTAACAATGAGATGGAGACTACAATTTCATTTGGGAATGGACTCACATTTTTCAAAGCCTTATTTTAGCACTATTCTTTAGGCAAGTTTCTCTTCTCTAGATTGTTACGTTGTTGATATAGTATATCAAAAAGAATCTTATATCCTCTAGTTCTGAAAAAATACCCATTTCACAGTAGGCATCTAAATATATTCCAGGAAACTGTTGGATCTCTGCAGAATAGTTTTAAAAAATAAAATCTCAAGATGAGAAATATATATTAAGAACTTAACCTTTATAAGCACCAAACAATATATTGTTCCCAGGCAGCCTTTTTTAGTATAACTATTTTGCTCATGTTATTATTCAGATTACATTTTGTTTCATAACCTCATGCCACATGACATAAAATAAAGATGTGATCATGAGTGCTGCAACATTTTTATAAATACTATAGAAAGACTTCAACAAGTTGGTGCTGAACCCTGCAGGAAAAAAGCTGATCAAATACAGCAGTCAACATTTGCAAATGTTTAGTTGTATGACGGCTTGGCAGTACAATTAATAATAACAGGATTTTGTTCACATGAACACTTTAAAGATGGCTGGTCTTTTTCACACAGGAAAGAATCTGTAAAGATAATTATTATCAATGGAAAGACAATGATGAGAAATGCATTACTTGCTTGTGAAGAAGTGATATAAAACAGCTCTAATCAGCAGTCATTGCCTATGACAAGGAAGGGAAGCAGCATGAGGTAAATTGATCAGGCCCTGTGGGCATCCTTGACATTGCTTGTCCAAACTATTGTAAGTCTTTTAATTATTTAACAAAAGTTGGTATTGCTCCACTTTCAGTAAAAACAAGAATGCTGATGATTCATAAATTATGTGGCCTTTTGTGCATTTGTCCTATCTAAATGCAGTGCCTCTGAATTTCCAATATTACAGAAAAATGTGTATTAAAACTTCCTGCATTTCGGGATAAGGCAAAGAAGTTTTCACCTTCTGAGGAAAAAATGGTAGACTGGAGACAGTTCTATGAAAAGCAGAACTGACAATTGCAACAAAATTAAGACCCAGAAAGTAGACCAACTTTTTGACAATTCCTCTCTGGAAAGAAAAGGATTTGGGATTGCCCCCTAGTGCTCCAGATGGCTGCTCCTCATGAGAGAACTTCAAGACTCCATCAGGATTAGAGCTCTAAGTCTAGGTCGCGGAAATAAGGGAATAGCTATGTTACTGAAACATCACTCAGTGCCTTTAGGAGGAGACTGAGTTTGCAATCTTTTCTAATCACCTTTAGAAATTGCTTGTAACTGCTTTTCAGCTATTATGAACCCTTGGTCAACAATTTTTCGGCACTAGGTGAGTTTCCTTCAATCCTAGGTGACAGAAGTTTTAAATCCAAGTTTAAGTAATTGTTTTTTAAAAATAAAAATAAACAGCAAAATGGTGATTATAACTTTAATTTTAGAAAGTTACAAACCGATTAAGGATCTTACATGAATTTGAAATAAGATTTTGGAATTAATTACAAAGAATCCTTCCCACAGGGAGATCTTTTGTTTTGAATTCTTTAAAAAAAAGTAAGATTTAAAAATCAGACATTAGAGTGAACTAGATGGAAATAAAAATTATAGTTAATGAGGAAAAATGATGAAACTCAGCTTACAATTATAGAATGAAGCAAAATATTTTAACATTGGACATATTGAAGAGTATTTTTGAACAATGGATTCCAAAGTTAAATTTAATAGTGTCTACCTCTATAGATAGACTAATCTATGTTTAGAAGATGTTAATGGAAATGCAACATGTTGAGACTGATTTGAAAGTGGAACTGAAAAGAATCTAAAAGAATGATTTGGGGAGAGAAGTTATACTGCACATGCAAAAGAAGCCAGGTGATGTCTTAACAATTAAAAGGGATATATACAAACAACAAACCAAGATGACCTGAATAATTTTCTTATATTGAATTTACAAAAGATGCAAAAATATCAAACTCTATGACATTATTTGAATGGATTAAAGGTCAAGTTTGTTGGAAGTAAAAGGAAGGAATATAAAGTGTGCTTATTTGATCAAGGTTAATATACTGTAGATATGTTGCTATCTCCAGCAATCCTTAAAGGGTTGATATCAGATACTGTATATGATACCAGGATTGAAATATTGAGCCTTTACAGATTTGTTTATTGATACAAGATGAGATATGCAAAGAAGAGATCATTTGTTATAATTTAAGAGGCTGTAAAAAGTTACTAAAATTATTTATATTTGTGATGAAGTATATTCTTATTTTTTCTTTCTTTTCTGTTTCTGTTTTTCTATCTTTTCTGCACCTTTATTCTTTTTCTTTTATTTGTTTTATCAGCTTTTATTGCTGTAACTGTAATCTTTAATAAAATTGTTTTATATATGTGTGTGTATGTATATATATCACATAGTTCTATGCATGTGTAATGCTTGCTTCCTTAATAATCTAATTATTATAAAAATTATAGTTTTATTGTGCAGTTTATTTTTAATTACAATAATTATATTATAAAGGAAAGTAGATTCAAAAATTTGTATTGCCCACTACCTAGTAAAATTAAGGAATAAAGCAGATACTGTGTATGTACGTATGTATCAATGCACATTCATATACTATAGATAAAAAGCATCATGTTATTAAAATAGCTATATGTACCACTCTTTATTCTATTTAGACATGTGTACCTTTTTTAAAAAAAAGAATAGACATCAGCAACAACAGTTTGTTTAAAAGAACAGCATACATCCTGAAGACTTGGGCCTGTCCCTATTGACACCTAACCACACCACAAACATGCCATGGCAAATTCTTTTCCTTCAGTGTCTGCAAGACTTGTCTTTTCCTCACAGCCAGTCTGTGATTTAACTGTACCACTGTGAAATTGGTACTCTCTCTCTTAAGCTTATAGTATCGAATGGCAGCTACAAGAAATGTAAAAATCTCTTATTCATTCCTTATATGGAAAGTGAAGGCAGGTTAACAAAGAAATAGATGAGGTCAGAGTGGTACTTTCTGGCCATTTCAGGCTGAAGTGAGCATCTCCCATTGCCAGCATTTTGTTGCTTTCTCCATAAAGAGCTCTGTTGATCCATGCCAACTGCCCTTCAGGACTGTTCTAGACTTCTGGACTAGCAATAATCTATGGCTCTAACTAGTTTATTGCAAGGCTAAAATAGAAAAACAGTGGAATATTAAGAACTCATCCCCTATTGTCTCCTAAACTAAGGTTGAAGGATTCTGGAAATTGGCATGCACTGCCTATTGAAAGAAAGGAAAAGACAAGGACAAAAATCCTAATTAAAAAGATTCAGCTCACCTTGTGATTCAAAATGTTGCTGTAGATTCTCAGGTTTTGACAGTTGTAAAAGGAGTGTGATAGAAATGAACCTAGAGTGAATGTGCAGAGTCCTGCAGTTAAATATGTCCCAATCTTGCTATACTGTGATTAGGAGGTGTTTTTCCCCTCATTAGAACATTCAGAAACAGGGGAAGAGCCAAACATGAGGAATCAAGAATTTGTATAGTCCCATACCGGGACTATACAAAATAAGTATTGTAGCGACAAATCAGAACAGAGGCAATAGATGCAAGATAAAAATTGACAATGGCATTAGAAAATTTCATATGAATAGAATTTTTCACCAATGTAAGGATGGTTAGCTGACCCAGGAGTGGAAAATGGTTATACTTTAGTGGTGGAACACCGGTTCTACTTTAATTATTAAAAAATTCATACCCCAATCATCCAACAGTTATTAATTCTGACATAGAAGAAACATATATCAATTATGGTATAGGAATCTGCCTTAGTAACACATGTTTTCAATTTTTTTCATGACTCCAATGGATAATATTCACTGGATGTCATTCAACGGATACCATTCAAAAGCCACAATGAAGTACCAAATATTATATTGCTTTAATGAAATTAATATTATATTGCAGGTAATTCAAGAAAGAATATAAAAGGGAAGAACATTGTTTAACCCTTCAATATATTTATTTTTATTATTTATTTATTATTTATAACATTTCTTTGGTGCCCATCCTGTATCCAATGAGTCTGGGTGGCTTACAACCAGTGATGGGATTCAAAAAACTTTACTACTGGTTCTGTGGACGTGGCTTGGTGGGCGTGGCAAGGGAAGGATACTGTAAATCTCCAGTCAGAGGTGGTATTTGCCGATTCTTTGAACTACTCAAGATTTCTGCTACCGGTTCTCCAGAACTGGTCAGAACTTGCTGAACACCACCTCTGTTTACAACATGAAAAGTCATATATTGTGAGTTTCATCCATATCCCACGAAATTTAAGAGAGCAACCTCCCCCTCCTCCCCATTCCTTCCTTAACTGGAATCTTGGTTGTGAAACATGGAGCTGCAGGAAGACATCTAGGAGGGTTTCGGGAATGACTGAAAATAATTTGCTACAACAAATTGTATCTCTATAGACACTTTCCTGTACATAGATAGTACCCAAGATCACCCATATCTTTTTTGTATCTCTCTTCCTTCCTGGTGGTAAAAAATCAATATCGACCAATTCCTGCTCTGCCATGCCCAACAAAGTCTGTCTAGGACTGGTAGATACCTACAGTAGAGAAACAGCAAGAATGGAAAGAATCAAAGTGCTTTTCTCTTCATTCAGGTTATCTTGAGAAATTTTGGTTGGAAATAAACTAGTTCTGCCTTAGATGTTTTTGGCCATATTCTAAATTTCCTAGGGCTAGCTTATTCCTTAGGGTCAGTCTTAAATAATAAAAAGGATATTCTCAAATATTAAAGATGTTCAGTGAGTTGGCATATACTGTCCTCTAGGGATCTCTATGATTAGGTTTCTCCTGCTATGTAAAATTGCAACTTCTGCTGGAGAAATATTTGGTATTTAAGTACAGCAAGAATTTGGAGTCTCACATTAAAAATGTAACACTAGCCAAAGGCTTTTTACAGCATGGTTAACCTGTATCATGGTGATGGCCTGAGCTACAGCCCACAACAAAGTACCTCCAAAAGTGTACAAAAGCAAAGTGCCCCCCATCAAATATTAACCTTTGACTTCCTTAAATTTCAGCACCTCTTTTCTTATTTTGCTGAAATGTAACAGCTTCCAAAAACTGAAGCTAGTCAATATTTCCTCTAAATATCTCTAGCAATACTGATATTATGCATTCAGCATATGTTTTTAAATATGCTGCTTGCACCAAAGTGCCTCAGGAATTTTTTATTATAATGGCTTATAGTGGAAGAAGCACGATACCAACGCTTATCAGGAAATATTCCTGATAAGGGTTGATATCATGCTTCTTCGGCTGTAAGCTATTAGGCATACATAGCCATATCGATCAGGTGGAATGGGAGGGTGTCTTAGATTGGCTGGGAATATGGTAGTGCAGGCAGATACGCTTTTCTACCTAATATTCCTTTTGGTGGAAACAGCATGCAATTATTTTAAATTAAGTGTTGTTTTCTTCTGCGGTAAACACAATATATATTCTTTATTTAGGACATGGAATGTGGTAATGCATTTATTTGACTATTATAAAATAATAAAAAGTAGAAATGTGTTTTTTTCAAATTGAAACTGTAGCATATGGTTGGGTTCTTTGCAGTCCAAACTTTTTTCTCAAACTTTCTGTTCTACCCAATAGAAAAACAAAGATTAACCCTTTCTCTGCTGCTAAACGTTTATAGTAGACAGAGTGGTATGGAAGTAGGATTTTCAGAAGACAACAAACAGGTAAGCACAGGACCAGATAGAAGAAGCTCCATGGACCAATCTGTCTTGTGACTTAACAATTATTTTTAGGGGAAAAAATCTCTGAAGTTAGAATTGATGAAGTAAGAATTGATGTGAGTGGATAGATGCTGAATATTGTGTTCTGCTTTATTTCACAAGCAAGCAATGCAAAGGATTGTGTGCGTGCTTATACTATGAATACTGCTGTACCATATATAAACATATAAATGAAAAGACTACCAGTACAATATTAGCTTGGTTGATTTATTGATCATTAGTGTAATTGTACTGTTGGTCATACAGATAAGAAGCAAGCTTTTCTTTTCTTTTTGCATCCTGTAACCAAGCATAGACATAATTAAAAAACAAAAACAGTTGCCTTCTAACTGGCAAACCAACAATACTAAACAGAACAGAACAATCCCTTCCAAAATCTTTTCCTTGTTCTTGATGAAATTGGGATTGATCAAGACATGTTTTTGGTTGCCTCCAGAAAAATTGACCAGAAGGATTAATTTCAAATCATTTTAAAGAACAATAGAAACTTCATGGGTATGCAAGGAAGAACAATTTCTATTTGCTTGCCTGACTTCTTTGGCTTCACTCTGGGAGAAATGTTAAATAGATCAATTCTTCTGATATATCAGTATGTCAATTCAGCTCCTCAGATTTGTTTAAAAATCTGAAAAGACTTCTCCCGTGAAGTATGAAATGGGTCAAGGCTTTCTTGATAACAGATCCAAAACTAACTTTTCCATGGGTGAGAACAGATTGGACATTTTTTAATGGAGATTTGTTTTCAGGTTGTCAAAGATGTTTTGAAAATAATTCAATAGATATTTTTTTTTGCAAGTTGCCTACTGGCTGTGGAAGAATTCAGCTCTGGCTTTGAGAAGAAGATAGGAGAGATAAAACAGTTTGGGAAAACAGACAGTAAGAGAAAGAGAATAGGCCCATCTTAAACCTATGATCCTTCAAAAGGGACAGTAAATATTTCAGGCTTTCAAGATTATGTCAACATTTCCTACAATAAAAAAATAGCATTCTATAACCCGTGTGGTGTCAATTTCTTGATCTGCATTTTCAGTGCATGACTACCTATGTTTTGCATGCTTCATACCGAAAGACCATCAGAAATGTAAAACATGGAACAAAACTAAATTGGGAGTACACATTCTTTATAAAGTTAAAAAAACCTAGCACATTTAAAATAAGTAAAACAAAATTTAAAATTCAACGAAGAAAAAGAAGACAATCATCACTAGTAGGCATGCTGCTAAACAGTAATGACTGTTTTATATTCTTACTTTTGTTATCAGGACATTTTGAAAATGCTGTAAAGCAAAAAAAATACCATCAGCAAATTGGTCATAGACTTTCACATATCTCGGTTAATGTTTCTGAGAAAAGAAACAGCACCTTGAATTCTGGCCTGTAATATATTGTTGAGGACTGGTTTAATCCAGTGGCTAAGATACTAGGCAAAGGGACCTGAGTGCTAGTCCTATGTTAGACATGAAAGCTTGCTGGATGACTTTGGGCCAATCACAGCATTTCAGCCTTAGGAAGAAGGCTGTGCCAAACCATTTCTGAAAATGCTGCCTAGACAACTGTATGGATTTGTTCATATGAAGGTCAAGTATGACTTGGGAAAAAAAAGTTAGCCATTGCATAAAATTGTTGAGATAGCATATAGCTGAAATCAGTCTGATTGCAGTTTTCAAATATTATTTACTGGTGGTTTATTGCTGGAATCTAAACTGGCTTAAGCTTAAGCATGGAACATAGTTGCCAAACCTGCTTTCTTTAGCCTGGGATGGCACAGTAGCTACCCCAGGGCAAATATGTCCTAGTTATGTTTTCAGAAGTAATACTGGATCCAGAAACATCCCCAAACTATTCATATAAACCTCCAGAGGAAGACTATCTCATCCAGAACTGATTATATATCAATATTTGAATTTGTTTGCCTACTGACCGATTGAACCTTGTCCAGATTACACCTGACCTTTCTTAACCCATATGCAATTATGGAAACTTTACAGATGTCACTCACTTTGGCATGAGATCAAGAGAAACTAATTTCATCAGCACACTGATGACATCAGACTTCGATCTCTTTCAGTGTTCATAAAAAAAAAACATGTTAGCCCCAAATGTCTTCATGATGGTGGGTTGGGAGGACACATGTATGTACACATACTTGCAAACACATGCAAGATCCAAACACTCTTTCTCTTTTAGTGCGCCCACTTGATTTCCCTGCTGCCTTATGATATAAGAAGGGTTACAGCCATTACTAATCTCCTGTAAGATATTGTTATCAATAGACGGAACAACCCTAGAAGTTTCTCAGTATAGCAGCCAGGCATGCAATTTTGTGAGTGATATAAAATAGAGAAGCTTTAACTTTTAAGTTATAAATCTACTATGTGGCTTTCTTCCTCCCTGTGAATATTAAGTGAGAACAGGGATGAGGACTTTTTAGAAATTTCATTTCCATTTATTTAAGGGCAATGATACAAATCCCTAGATGGAAAATGGTGATAGATCTATGTATGAAATGTCTACTTTAGCAGGTGGCTCTATTCAGCAAAGTCAGCTTCAAGTAATTGATCAATTTTTTTGAATTTATAAAAGTCTGCTATGAAAATTAAGAGATCTAGCTGGCAACCAGCCATCCTGTCTTGAAAGCATAACATAACCACTCTCTCTATAAAAGCACGAGTCAGAACTCATTAGTATGGTAACATCATATATCACTGGAGCCAGTTTTACGAACAGTGTAATGTGTAGGAGATGTATATAAATTGCTAGTTGTTTCACTTAACACTGGTTAACGTGTATGTATATTTCACTTATTAATGAGACACCATGCAGTATATTACCCACAATTGGTTCAGTTCGGTTACTGTTTAAATTGGATTCTCAAGAGCTTCAGTTGTAGACACACTTATTGAGCATGTGTTCCATTGAACCTGGTGAGAATCACCTGCAGCTAAACATGGCCATGATACAATGGCACATCTCTAGACTAGCAGCATCTTCTGATTCATTGTTATGCTCAGAGCACAACTTTATAGAGTTAATGCTGTAGAAAAAAACTCATCATCTCCTTTGGGTGATCCCATCCCACTATCATCTGCCTTTTGAATCATGACAAGTTCCCGACAGCCTCCTGAAAGGATGGCTTTGTCTCTCCCCAGCTACCAGATATTTTCTTTGATTAATTTAAGGTTATCTAAGCCTCTTTCTGGCTTTTGAAACTAATTACACAAAGCCCATGGCGTGCAGGCAGAAAAAAACCTGTAGTGTCGACCATTCTTCCCATAAATTCTGTGGTATGGTTCGTTGCTTTGCAATAGTTCCTAACAGAAAGTAGACTCATTTGAAATATATTAAACTACTTAATTATCCCCATGCTGGAACCCTTTATACATGTGCAACATTGCAATTCCCATGAAGCAGGATTCTAGTTAGCCCTGATTTTGTAATTATAACTTCTGTGGAAAGCATTATTTAACACTTATTATACACAGCACAACCCTTCCCCCTTTGTTGAGCAGCCATCTTCAAAATTCCTCTTGTAAGCCAATATGATACAGAAGACAGAACTGGCAAGAGTCAATTCTGTAGATTTCCACTCAGCCAGGAAACCCTCTTGAGGATTTAAGCCAGCTGATGCCAGGGAAAGCTTCATAATGGAAGTTGTGAATAGGAGAACCCATGTCTGCACATAAAGGACCAAACTATGCAGAAGTTCATTGGATAGCTAGCCTACAGCTTTGCTTACTTTCCTGCAATTAGAAGAGGAGAGTAATCTGTGTCCTGAAGTTTTCCCCTGAACGCCATCACTTTGCTAAACAAACACTGTCAAGCTATTTACTAAGTCTGCATTACTATTACTATTAATCCTCCCATCCTTCCTTTCACCTATCTCCTCCCACTTATGACTGTATGACTGTAACTTTGTTGCTTGTATCCTAACAATTTTTATCAACTGTTTCCTAGTATGATTTGATTGCTTATTGTACCCTATAACTATTATTAAGTGTTGTACCTTATGATTCTTGACTCTTGATGAATGTATCCTTTCTTTTATGTACAGTGAGAGCATTTGCACCAAGACAAATT
>AZIM01000515.1:29962-40781 GCA_000516915.1 Ophiophagus hannah | reverse complement strand
AGAAGGCCCTACCCCTGGGCACCGCCAGGGGTAGGAGGACCCCCAGGTTCCACGCCCTATCCACGGGGGGCAACAACTCTCCCCCCATGGTCAATGGTGGAATATCATGGATATTCTGAGATGCCGAAACGCACAGCCATTCAGTCTTGGCAGGGATGGTATTTGAATTAAAAGTCAGTTTAATTTAATTAATGACTTTTATATTTAATTAAATATATATAATTGTGTAACAGGGAAACATAATTTTATGAAAAAATTTGGGGAAGTTCTGGAAGTCTCTGAACAGTCCTAGAGCCTCAGATTCTGCTCCCTTAATTCTAGTATCAATTTTATATCCAAATAAGAATCGTTTCCAATACTACAATCTGTTCAGCAACCGTTTAGAAGCATATTATTCAAAAAGAGAAATATGGTATTTAAAAGAAGGATGGAGTAGGGCTTGGGCAGCAGATGATAAGTATAATAAGGGACCAGCCTAGAAACTAGGAAACTCTTGAGTTCTAGTTCCTCCTTAGTCGTGAAAGCCAGCTGGGTGACATTGGGCCAATCACTTACTCTCAACCCAACTCACCTCACAGGGTTGTTACGGAGAAAATAGTAGAAAAGGAGTATTGTGTATGTTTGCCACCTTGAGTTATTTATAAAAATAATACATTTATTAAAATAAATAAATAAATAAATAATATAGACAAAGGTTACAAGACACAAATGCGGTTAAAAATAAAATTTGCTTAAGTTTATAGCTAAATCTTCTGTAGCAGTTCCTTAACTAATAATTAGTTTTGCTGATCTTACGGAAAAAAATATATAAAAGATATGCCTTTTATGAGATGCTAAAAGGAGTAGTGAAAGGCATCACAGACAGGGTACTAATCCTCATGCCATATACTGAAACTGTCCTTGAATTCTGAAGATGTATACCATCTTGATACAAGCAGATCTCATTGGACAACACCTGTGTTAAGGTGAAGAGCACTGCCTGCAGAAATGGGAAGTTAGAACGTTGATGATGAAAGATAAAGATCATGAAAACATGAGAATGGACTTGCTGGATCAGACCTGGGCCCATTCTGCCCCACATAATGACTCATCTTGGCTTTTTTGGGTATCTTCTCCAATCCATTGTTATCCCTATTGAGATGTTGTAACCAGAACATGGCTGCACCATGCATTTATTTAGCAGTAACAACTGATCTTACGTTTAAAACTTTTTTTTAATTACAGATAGTCCTCAATTTACAACTATTCATTTAGTGACCATTCAAAGTTACAACAGTACTGAAAAGAGTGACTTATGACCATTTGCACACTTACAACCATTGCAGCATCCCCATGGTCATGATCAAAATTTGGGCCCTGGATAACTGGCATGTGTTTAATGACAGTTGCATTATCCCAGGGTCATGTTATCACCATTTGTAACTTCCCCAGCTAGTTTCCAACAAGCAAAGTCAATTCACTTTACCACCAAATGATTCACTTAACAACTATGATAAAAAGGTCATACAATGGGATGCAATTCATTTAACTGTCCTTCCGAGCAGTGGAAGTTTTTGGCTCAAGACGTGTAAATGGCTGTAAGTTCCTGCATCCTTGCATGGAATTTGTTTACTTGTAGTTGCTGCATGCTATGTGGTTGATTTCATTGAACTATTGGCAGTAACCCAAGATCTCACAAGATAGTGCCAACTCTTCCTCATTGCCTGTCCTACTAAAAGTGAGGTATTAATTTCTATCTCCAGTGTGCTTCATTTTATACTTGCTAATGTGTATTGTATTTGCTATTTAGTGGCCCAGTCACCAAGTTTGGAGAGATTCCTTTGGAGTGCTTCATGTTTTTACCACTTTGATTTTATTACCTCATTGGATTTTCCTGACTCGACATCATTTACGAAGAAGTTGAATAGCCCTGAGGCCCAAACAGATTCTTGTATGACCTTGCTTCTTTCATCCATTGTGAAAATTGCCCATTTATTGTTACTCTTTGTTTTCTGTTCAGCCAGGCCCCCCAGTCCATCAGGGAACCATGCTTGCAATCCCATATTTAAGAATGTTGGATGAGGAATGTGTCAAAAAAAATTTGAAAGTCCAAGTACACATTCTGTGTCAATAAGATCTACTCCATTCAGATGTTTGTTGCTTCCCATCAAACAATTTAAGCAGCTTAATGAGGCAGATCTATATAATGGCTTTTGCTTAGCAAGGAGTAGTCCTCCATATTCTTCCAAATTTTATCTTTGATTATGTTTTCTGATAGTTTCCCCATAGAGTATGTCAAGTTAATCATGCTGTAATTTCCAGGATCTCCTCTGGATCACTTTTTATAAATTGCAATTGCTTTGGCCACTTTCCAGTATTATGGTTATGAGTGTGAGACTTTAAGGACAATTTTTGCCAGAAGTTCAAAAGCCTCATTTTCTTCAAGGATGCTACCCCAGCCTAATGATAGCTCAGCATTTTTCAATTTTTTTTTTCAGGCAAAATGATGAATCATCACGCACACAAAACACTCCCTATTTGGGAGTCTTCTGAAAATAACCTAATTAGGCCCATCCTATCTCCTGTAAGTTAGAAAATCATCATGGATGCCTTTCACGACTGAATAGTGAGGTTCTCTGATGAAACTGCTCTGAGCATCCAACAGTGGGAAGGTGCTTAGACTTAGATTGGATAGGCTAGGCTTGATTGATAGGACACTCCTCCTCCATCCACATACTCCTCCATAGCGACCCCAGTTTTAGCTCAGCCTTTGTGAGGTAGGCAGCTTGGTTGCTTCCTTGGCCGGACTAGGACAAAGTAAACAGGTTTGAATTACAGCATAATACTTAAATTGGCAGTTCTAAATTATAAATTTAATACAAGTCTAAATTGTTTTCTAATAACATCATTCCGATGGCAAATTGGCAAAGACTGCCGTCGGAATACACATCGGCTCCCCAGGGAGCCCTCAGCCGCTTCTGCGGTGATTAGAAACCACAACATCTTGTCATCGGAGATCGGCTTGGCATTGCGAAGCCCTGCTATGCCGCTTTAAAAGACAAGCGGCCAGTTTAAATGGTCGAGGCTTTTTTTCCTGTTTTCCCGATCAGAATGCCTAAAGGAGGAGGCTTAGAGCCCGAATTCTCCTTCGATTGCCTCGTTTCTTGTTAGCTTGCATTGGCTTATAATAAGAGGTGATGATTGCTGCTACATTTTGGCGTCGAAAATAACCGCCGGTACCATTTTGTTTGTAATAATTCCATAGGGTTTATTATCTATTTATCTGTTGAGAGGCCATTTCCCCTCACAAGGCTCTCTCCGTGAGGGTCTGGGGACAATTAATCCGATCACTGACTTCTTTCTGAGGTTTAATATTGGTCATTAAGTTGGCAGCCCTCACAGAAACTAGCAGCAAAGTAACGGCGAGCACCAAGGCCTGTGTCCGCCTGTGCAGGAAGCTGTTGAGGGCCACTGACTACAGGATCACTCATTTCTAATATAGGCCCTGAAAGGTGTTCTCAATTTGCCTTCAACAATTTGATTGCGATTTCCAGTTATCAAATTATCAGTCTGGTAACAGCACAATAGTTTTTATGTTCAGTTGCTGTGCAGAGAAATATTTAAAATATTCATAATTACATAATAATATTGTCATTAATAATATTAATATGATTATATGATTAATAATAATAACAATAACAGCAATAACAATAACAATAACAATAATAAATTGAATTCACCAAAAAGAGGGAATTAAGATCAAGAGGGTTCCCTGCCTCTGATTAGAGCAGGCCCCTGGACTAGCCAACAGTCCATAATATAACTAACATACATACATACATACACACACACACACACACACACAGACACACAGACAGACATAGACTTGACATAGACATATATATATATATCGCCTTGTGGGCTTTAGGTCAGGAATTGCAATGGCAAGGAAAAATAACCCCAGAGGGCAATCCAAGCCATCATCTCGATCACAAAGTAAGTCAAAACATCCTAGGGAGACCTCTAAGGCTGCAGAAAAGGATGCCAAGAGACACCAAAAGGCATTAGATAAGCATATTGAAAAATACATGAGGGAGGCTGAACAGAAGTCTCAGTCCTTTTCTCCAGCCAGGCCGGTCCCAGTTCCAGACACCTTGCCACCACCCCTGGATCTCTCAATGCCATCCAGTAGGGCCTCAACTGGACTGGTTCAACCCAGGACTTCAGCATCGTTACCTGCCAGAAGGGCTCCATAGGTAACTTTTACCCTGACGGCAGCGGAACTACGCCAGGATGACGACCTCTCGGAGGATATCCCTGACAAAATGAAGGCCTGGATGGAGATGGCGATTAAACGGGGCATCGCAGCCGGGTTACAGCAGACGATGATGGCTAGGCAACCTCCACCCTCTGACTTCGACTCTCATTCGATCCAGTTGCTATGCAGAACGGACCTTCATTACCAGCAGGTACCTCTTCCAGAGGAGTATTATATAATCCAAGACACACTTTCACACGATATACAGGGTGAAGGAGAACAAGAGGACCAGATGGAACAGGTTGAGGAAGGGCCTATTCACAACAGTGACCAGAACCTGTCAGAGGCGGATCCCCTGGAAAGGAGCATGTCAGACGATGAAGGCATTAAGCCAGACCAACCGACCTTTACGGATCTGTTCCACCCTCAACTTTTCAGATCTGTTGTTCAAGGCAAAAACTATTGCCTGCCTTGATACTCCATCCTCCTCGACCCAACAATCTGTACTGCAAGGCGAGTCAGATGATTTGATCTTCTCCCAACCAAAAATGGAAGAGGAAGTCATACCTGTTCCTCAGATGTTCTTGGACCTCGTCCAGAAGCAATGGGCCTCTTCAGTGGCGTATCCCCTTCCTACAGGATATGATAGAAAAATTTTTAATCTGGCTTCTGATTTCTCTAAATTTCTCAATACCCCAGTAGTAGATGAACCAGTGGTGGCATTGGCATCCTCCTCTGCAATTCCAACTGAAGCAGAGGAGTCACTCAAGCCAGAAGATAAAAGGCCTGAGTTGTCTCTACATAAGGCACACCAAGTAGATGTGTGGGCCATAAGAGCAGCTACAGCCGCCTCTTTTTTCACTAAGTCATCTCTTAGATGGCTCTGGCATCTGAGAATGACCATCCCAAACTCCAATATCAGGGCACACCAGGACATCACCAGACTAATAGCGGCCGCAGAATTCTCTGCGGATGCTACATTCAATTCTGTCAAATTCTCTGCTCGAGCCATGTGGCATCTCAGATTACAGCTCGTCGATTACTATGGTTCAGACATTGGCAAGCAGATATCAAACACGAAAGCTTGCTTCCTCCCCAATATCAGGGGATAAATTGTTTGGAGCTGCCCTGGACCCACTTCTGATAGAGACAAGCAAGAAAAAGATCCTCCCCTCTCTTTTTCCGTAAAACAGAAAATAGACCTTTCCAGCCTTTTCGGAGGGACCTTTCGTCCCTTCTACCAGGGACAGTTCTCTCCAAGATTCCAGAGAGCGTCTGGATTGAAGAATAACCAACAGTCAGATAGATCCGATCTTGGAGCTAGATACCGAAGGGGAGAGCAAACCAAAAGATCCTTTCGAGGGACAGGAAACAGGTTTCTGGCGTACAAAATAGGTCTAAGGGCTGTGCCCCTATTGGTGGAAGACTAAGGCTTTTTGCAGACAGATGGGATTCCTCTACCACTGATTCCTGGGTTAGAGATACCATAAGATTCGGCCTGGCTCTAGAATTTCAGTCCACTCCCCCCAAACTTTTTCATGACATGCTCTCTCTCCAGGGATCCTGTTAAAAGGAACCAGATGGAAACAGCTATTAATCATTTATTGGAGATCCAGGCAATCCGACCTGTAGCACCGGATCCGCAAGGGCAAGGCCCTTCACTACTTTTTCTAGTTCCAAAGAGTTTGGGGGAGTGGAGGGCAATTTTAGATTTAAAACAACTTAATTGTTCCCTAGTTTATAGTAGGTTTAAAATAAGCCCACTGCAGTCTTTCCTTCTAAGCATAAGAAAGGGCGACTTTCTAACATCCATTGATTTAACGGAGGCTTATCTCCACATTCCAATTAGACCCTCACATAGCAAATTTCTTAGATTTTCTTACAATAATCAACGTTTTGAGTATGTTGCCCTGCCATTCGGGCTATCATCTGCCCCGAGAACCTTTACGAAGGTTCTGTCAGCTCTGGCCGCCCATCTCAGGGGGGCACCTGTTAGACTGCAGTGTTACTTAGATGACATTTTGCTATTGTCATCTTTGTATGAGCAGGCCAAATTAGACACTCAGATCACCTTAATGACTCTACAACAGCATGGGTTCTCTTTAAAGTAGGCAAAGAGTCATCTATGTCCATCAACAAGCTTGACTCATTTGGGCACATTTATTAATACAGTTGAGGGAAAAGTTTTCTTATCCCCAGAAAGGCAGGACAGTATTAGGAAATTGGCTCAAGAAATTAGAACTCTTAAGCGTCTTCCAATAGCAAGTTTATCTACCTTATTGGGAAAAATTATATCTTGTATTTCTATCATCCCTTGGGCCCAGTTCCATGCCAGAACCCTCCAGTGGTACCTACTACCGTACCAACAGGCAGGAAGAGGCAGCTCCAGGGCCCGTGTCATTGTACCACCAAAAGTTCTCATATCTCTGTATTGGTGGACCATTCCAACCATCAACAAGGGTTGCCCCTTCAAAGAACCCCACAGACTTACCATCACTACGGATGCCAGCCTATTTAGATGGGGAGCCCACTTCCAGTCGCTCATGGCTCAGGGGTGTTGGTCGGCAACGGAAAGAGCATTCAGCATAAACTGGCTGGAACTCAGAGCGGTTCACCTGGCACTTCGGAGTTTCCTTCCTCATATTCAGGCACAGAACATTCTTATACTTACAACATGACAAAGGCCCATATAAACAGGCAGGGGGGGTACTCACTTGAGACAACTAATGAGAGAAGCAGAGAGACTCTGCTTCTGGGCAGAAAAGAACTTGGTCTCCATAAGAACAGAACACTTCTCTGACTTGGCAAACACTCAAGCGGACTGGTTGAGCAGGGCCACAGTCGATCAATCAGAGTGGCACCTGCACCCAGATTTGTTTCAGGAAGAGGTTCAGAAATTCGGGCAACCAGTCATAGATCTGTTTGCTTCTCCTCTGAACTCACAGCTTCCGAGGTTCATCTAGAGGTACCCAGCCCAAGGAGCAGAGAACATCAACGGTCTTCATTGTCGGTGGCCCCCAGGACTACTGTATGCCTTTCCCCCTCTCCCAATGATTCCCAGGGTGATCCAAAAACGGTTGAACAAAAAAGCGGAAATGCTGTTGGTGGCATCATACTGGCCCAGGAGGCTGTGGTTCGTGGATCTCAGGGATCTGTCAACTCAAGATCCTTGGAGGATTCCCCCTCAAAGGGTCTTGCTCAGCCAGGGTCCGATCTTGCATCCGGACCCTCAGTGGCTCCACCTAGCTGTATGGAGGTTGAGCGGAGACATCTGAGGAGCGAAAATCTCACACAGAGTGATCAACACAGTTCAAGCGGCCTGACGCACCTGAACAAACCGCATATACAATGCCACGTGGCACATTTTTTATAAATGGTGCATAAAATCCAATATTGTCCCCTTCTCTCCATCAGTGGCACAACTTTTGGGACTTCCTTCAGGGGGGTCTCGACAAGGGTCTCTCACCGAACACTTTGAGACAACAGGTGGCAGCCCTGGCCTCTGTAATCACCTGAAGGGTCTAAGATCTATATCACATCACCCACGCATATGAAGTTTTCTATGTGGTGCAACAAATTTATGTCCTCCAGTGGTGCACCGCTATCCGACCTGGGACCTTAACAAGGTACTCGTGGCCCTTACAAAGGCTCCTTTTGAACCACTGAAAAACACGAGTCTCCACTTTCTCACCAACAAGGTGGTTTTCTTGGTAGTGATAACATCAGCACGTTGTGTATCTGAGATAGCCTTATCAGTCCGACAAGACCTCTGCATTTTCCATTCTGACAAAGTGGTTCTTTGTCCAGACCTGACATCAGGTTCATTCCAAAAATTAATTCGGCTTTTCCTTCCGAACTTTTGTCCGAGACCGTCTCAGGAGTTAGAACATCAATGGCATCGACTAAATGTTAGGAGAGCTCTCCATAGATACATACACCGCACGGCTCCCTTTAGAAAGCCTGAGGTGCTCTTCGTTTCCTTTCAGCCAAACACTCAGTGTCATAAGGTATCACCTTCAACTATAGGCAGGTGGTTGAAAGCCACAATAGCTAAGGCATACAAGACTCAATTATTACCAGTGCTCAGAGGCATAACAGCGCGTTCCACTAGGAGCGCCGCAACTTCAGCAGCTCGGGCCACACAAGCACCAATAACAGAAATATGTCATGCGGCAACATGGGCTTCACCGTCACCCTTCATTAGATACTACAAAATAGATGTGTTTGCCTCAGCTGAGGCTTCCTTTGGTAGGAGAGTTTTACAAAGGGTCCACAGGGACCATGGGGGGACTCCAAGCCAGAAGGAGACCCTCCCGTAGGACAAGCCAAGCTTTGGTATGTCCCACTGCTGGATGCTCGGAGCAGTTCATTGGAGAAAGGGCGTTGGTACTTACCTGATACGCCCGTTCTCTGTGAGCTGCGACGAGCATCCAGACGCACCCAATTTCTGTCTGGTGGGTTCCTGCTTCGGCCAATGACTACCAAAAAAAAGAGAGCGAGGTTTCTCTTCGTCTTTGCTAAAACTGGGGACGCTAAGGAGGACTACGTGGAAGGAGGAGGAGCATCCTATCAATCAAGCCCAGCCTATCCAATCTAAGTCTAAGCACCTTCCCACTGCTGGATGCTCATTGCAGCTCACAGAGAACGGGCGTATCAGGTAAGTACCAATGCTCTTTTTGATTTTGCAAAGCCTCTTGAAAGTCAAGGGTTTTATGGAATACAGTTTGACAAACTTCTGTTTTAGAGCTTACTTTCTTGTTACATTTGTTTGGTTCAACTGGCCAGACTTGTTCCCTGAAAATACTGGTTTAGTACCAGTAATTTGCCATGTGTCAGCCATGGTGATGGCTTGGTTTCTCTACCATTTCTACATGCTTCTTGAACTTCCCTTTATCAGATTCATGGCCTAGTAATTCAACAGCTTTGCTGACCAATTTCATGCTTTTTTTTGGTCAGTGCTTTGCCTGTTGCCTCTTGGGCTTCCTTGTTAATTTTCCCTGTTTTCTGCAGCAAGGCATACATTCTACTTGGCTTCCAATGTTGCTATTTTAAACAGCTTCCAGATACTTTGAAGCAGTTGGACATTGTTTATTATTTATTTTATTCAAGTTAGGCACTGTCCAACTCTAATAAATTCTGGGAAGTTCACAGCATAAAAACAAAACAGCAATATACAATAAAAATCATATAACAGTAAAAACTGCTCACCTTCTCTCTCAGCTTCCTTTTCATCAATTTCTGCTAGAGTGGTGTTACCTTTCAGTGTTACTTTTCTTCTGACTGGTTCCAAGCTCTAGTCTCTTAGTTACTTAAGAATTTTGTTTCTGTCACTACTGGAATTTGCATTTTATTCATAGATAATTATAGTTTCCCATTATATGTCATTTCTTTGTTTGGATGCATTTCTGATATTCTTAGTTAGCTTAAGATCCCTAGCAGTTTTTAGCTCTCATTATTAAGTTTGATTTTAAGTCTACTAAAGTCATCCATAATGATTCTGTGAAGGCAAACTATTCCACATCTTCTGATGGTTGGATTGTATCTTTTCCTTCTGTGCTTATCCCTGTCTTTCCCGAAGAGCTTGCACTCAGGAATCACAGGGTCTTCTAGATTTGTTATGCCTGTTATGTTTGTATTCACTCCTAACAAATATTGCAGTCCCATTAACAAAAAAATATTTTAAAAGCTGATAAACAAGCCAAATCTCCCAAATTCTTGTTTTGAGGTTTCCATATTCATTACTCTGTTATTAGTTTTCAGTGGTGTAGCTATGAAACATCCATACAGTTTTTTCCCATCCTACATAGCCCATCTACATGAAATGTTGGCTCCGTAACGCTACCCATTATTCATCCTTTTTCCATAATAAAACACGACACCCAGTTATGTTATATATCCCTAGTACAGTAGGTCAAATACTAGACTGTAGAATTTGTGTAACATAGCAGATAAGGTAAAAAACACACAACTAATGCATTGACTAGAAAATTAAGTTTTCAAACAACAGCTACAAAGTGGAAACAAAATGAAAACAAATCAAGATGCATTCTGAAAGAAACATGGAAGATGTTTAATATAAAAAAAGATTACTAAAGTCACACAAGGGCTGTTGAATGCTTACTTGATAGATGTTGCCATGAATTTCATAGACTCTAAAGCGGGTGGGCTGCTCAACCAGAGTTTGGATTGCCCAATTTAAAATTTTCCTGTGTTTTACCTATACGTTGATGGCTTTGGTTATAGTAATATTGGCAGAATATCTCAGAAATTCCCTTTAGTTGAAATTTCTGAACACATAGAGACGTGAAATAATAATGCTAGTACCACTTTAGTTCTGCCACTTTCTCCAGCATGCCTATGGGAGAATCCACACATATGGGTTGAATCTATCTTTCTGCCCAGAGAATGAGTCAGTCTTTGCCACGCCTCTTCCTGTCAGGCCAGGAAGTCCCCAGGCCCCAGTCACGACTCAGTCTTGGCCCGATAGAGATGTGGCAAAGGTTGGCTCCAGTGATAATTTGGAAAAGTAGCATTCTTCACTGGGTGGGTTTATTTATTTTTATTTTATTTGCATTTATATGC
>AZIM01000515.1:5889-29922 GCA_000516915.1 Ophiophagus hannah | reverse complement strand
AGCACATCCCATGCGCTCGGCAATAGCTTTATAGATTTCTCCAAAGGTTTGAAAAAAGTTAAAAAAACTGAAGACAGGCAGCAAGTGAAAATGTACAGCCTGCTCTTTGCTCCGTTATCATGCGGCTTCCCCTGAACTACCAATTAAGGCCTAACAGCCCAGGCAAACAGACGAGCTTGATTGTTATTTCACACCCCGGGGGGGGTGTTCTACAGCTACAGCCATGATTAACAGCATGCAAACAGCTGTTTGCGTGCCCAGGCTCAACTGGGTAACTCCGGAGGGGCCATTTTACCTTATGGTACCAAACAGCTGATCTTCGGGGCCACTGGCCGCCATTTTGCTTGTAGACCGCATGGCAAGTTGTGCAGGCTACCCTAGGAAACTGGTAGTGCCACCACTGCCACAGCCCATGGAAGGAATCCAGGGCTGAAGATCTGCCTAAAGGAGAGGATTTGGAGGATTGAGCACTCAACTCTTTTCCTAGCATGATATCTGGGCTTAAAGCACAATGGCTGATCACTCAGCAGCCAGCATGGAGCCCAAGCATGCTAAACGGTCCAAGCAGAGCCCCAAGAAGGTCAGATCTGCAAGTAAAGAGGCAGCAAACAAGATAAAGGCAAAAGCTCTTTATTCAAGGAAGCATACCAGAGCAGAAGAAAGGGATGCATGCAGAAGGCAGAGGGCGCTTGCAAAACTATTATACAGAGCTGAGAAGCAAGCAGAACAGGAGAGGTATTCCCCCTCTCCCCAGCCAGAGCCTGGTTGTTCCTGCCCTCAGCAGCCATTAGTGCAAGCATTGCCTGCAGTTCAAGGAGCATGGTCACCAGAGGGAGAAAGAGCAGGAGTATATTCCCTCCAAACTGAAAGATTTCCCTTTGATTGCATGATCCCTAACCCTGCAGAATTACAGGTCAGAGAACCTTCACAAAAGTGCTGGCAGCACTGGCAGCGCACCTCAGAACAATCCCAGTGCATGTCCAGTGCTACCTGGACAACATTCTTATTCAGTCCAGTTCCAACCAACAAGCTCAGTAAGATCTGGGGACCACAATCCATGTTCTACAGGAACATGGATTCTCCATCAACTTTCAGAAAAGCCAGCTAGTTCCATCCACCCGCCTACTACACCTAGGCACGGTGATAGATACCACTCTGTGTGAGGTTTACTTGTCCCAGGAGCACCAGGATAGCATCAAGTTCCTGATCAACCAGATCAGAGCGGAGCGCGGAGCTCCTTTGGTGGTGCTTTCCCAGCTCATGGGAAAAATGATTCCATGCATAGCCATAGTGTCCTGGGCTTGATTACATGCCAGACCCCTCCAATGGTTCCTCCTTCCATTCCAGAGGGACAGGTACCAGCACCTCCAGTATCAAGGTTCGGGTGAAGTTAGAGGTCCTCAGGTCCCTCAGTTGGTGGATTTCCCCAGTGATCACTAAAGGGTCCCTATTCAAGGAACCCAAGCACATGACAGTTACCTCCGATGCAAGTCTATTCAGATGGAGAGCCCATCTACAGTCCCAACTACCGCAAGGACAATGGTCCCCAGCAGACCTACAACACAATATAAACTGGTTAGAACTCCAAGCCATTCACTTAGCTCTCAAGCACTTCTGGAACATGGTCTCTGCCCAACACATATTGATTCTAACAGACAAGGTGGTGGCCAAAGCACAGGTAAATCGCCAAGGAGGGACACATTCCAGATCCCACATGACCGAAGCAGAACAACTGGGAATCTGGGCAGAAGCTCACCTATTGTCCATCAAGGTGGACACATATTGGGGACAACAAACGCACAGGCAGATTACCTGAGCAGAACCAAGGTCAACTCCAAGTGGTTTCTCCATCCGGATCTCTTCAAGGAAATGTCTCAGAAATTCGGGAGACTGGTACTGGACCTATTTGCCACTCAAACAAATGCCCAACTTCCCTGATTCTTCTCCAGATTCCCAATGGGCACAGAAGAGTTCCATGCCCTTCGCAGCTGCTGGCCCAAAGGCCTACTATACACCTTCCTTCCTCTTCTCCTCATCCTGGGGGTAATACGGAAAGTGCTACTAGAACAGGCAGAAATTCTTCTCCTCACTCCCCATTGGCCCAGAAGGCCCTGGTATGCAGACCTAGTGAGCTTGTCAGTGTCCCGTCCTTGGAGGATAACTCAGGACAGGATCTCTCTCAGACAGGGAGTCTTGGAACATCCGGAGCATCTGTGGCTCCATCTGACCGCCTGGCACTTGAGAGGAGGATCCTGAGGAAGGATAACTTTTCAAGAAAGATGATCAGGACAATACAAGCTTCCAGGAGACCTTCCACGAACAGAATGTATGACGCTACCTGGAAAACGTTCTGTCATTGGTGTACCAAAAAGGACACAGGTCCCACTGCGGCTTCTATTCTGCAGATCCTGGACTTTTTGTAGGATGGACTCAACAAAGGTTTCTCTCCTAGTACAATACGCAGACAGCTAGCCACCCTGTCACGGTGCTGCACTATGGAAAGCAGGACTCCCTAGCCCAACATCTGGTGGTCTGCACCTTCAAGGGAGCTGTCAATCTCAAACCACTGGTAATTCACAGGTACCCTTCCTGGGACCTGTCTAAAGTCCTGCAAGCCCTCACTTTGGCACTGTTCAAACCTCTACAATCTATAAGTCTGTGGTACCTGACAGTCAAAGCCACCTTCTTAGTGGCCATCACCTTGGCCAGGTGCATATTGAAGTTGCAGGTCTTTCCATCAGAGAAGAACTCTGCACCTTCCACACAAACAGGGTAGTTCTGTGCCTGGACCCTTCCTTCATCCCTAAAATCAACTCCCACTTTCATAGGGCTCAGGAAATTATCCTATCTGACTTCTGCCCTACTCCATCTCATGATATGGAGCACAGATGGCACAAATTGGATGTGAGGAGGGCACTCCGCAGATACATCAAAAGAACACCGACGTATCACAAAACTGAAGCCCTGTTTGACTCATTTCAGCCGTCTTCCGTGGGTACCAAAGTGTTATCATCAATCATAGGCTGTTGGATCAGGGCTTGTATAGTCAAGGCCTACAAGACTCAGGCTCTTCCTGTACCCAGACGAGTAACCGCCCATTCAACAAGAAGTGCAGCTACCACAGTTGCCTGGGTGATGCAAGCCTCACTTGAGGACATCTGCAGGGCAGCGATGTGGTCCTCCCCATCTCCTTTCATAAGGCACTATAAATTGGACACATATGTCCCAGCAGAGGCAGCCTTCGGCAGAAGAGTGCTACAACGAGTTTATACAGATGGGGTTCATAGGACCAGACTTCCTCCTGCCCATAGGTACTGCCAGGGGTGGGATCCGACCGGTGTAACTACCGGTTCGGTGATTTTACATTTTGCGCGTGCGTGTATATCGTCGTCAGCTAGCTGCCTGGACAGCTGAGCAGCGCTGCACGTGGGTGCGCAGAGGTTGAAAAAGCACTTTTTTCCTGCTATTTCAAGCGCAGCTGGGTCGCGCAAAGCAACTGCAGTTGAAAAAGCAGGAAATAAAGGTCAGGTAAGAGTCCAGGCGGGCGGGTGGGCCAAAACAGCAGCAGACGTAGAACTGGTTCTATGTATGCTCTCTGTTTGCTGCTTTTCAGAGCAACTGGTTTTACAAAAGTGGACAGAACCAGTACAATCCCACCCCTGGGTACTGCCAGCTTTAGTATATTCCATATGTGTGGATTCTCCCATAGGCATGCTGGAGAAGAAAGCTGTTTCACCTGAATAAATCTTCAAATTTGACAATACTTCATGTGAACAAGTTTAATGGATACTTTAAGATCTTTATCAGACAAATTGCAGTTGGAATAAAAATTGTGTTTATTCTGAAGAAAATAATTGAACTGTAGTGCCATAAGGGTGCATTCCTCTGTATATTTAATCTGGTTTAATTCCAGACTGAAAATGAATGTTCCATATACCAAGAGTGGTTTCTTGGCAGATGAATTGCAATCCTAGATTTTCTACTTGGAGACTCATTAAACCCCAACATTATAAATAGTTAGTGCTCATATTAGAGTTGGTACATGGAAGGTCTTAGTATTATTTTAAAAGTTTGTGTTATAAACAGAGAATATCAATGCATATTGGCATTCGCAATTTCATTATCCTAAATCCTGTCTCTTACTCACAAAGTCTTGATTAACCAAAGCTATGATAAGTGGTAAAAGTCTGTATCTGTTGTCCCAGCTGGGAATAATGGTAATGTGTAGTAGTTAGTATTTGAAATGAAAGAGGAGATAGTAAGAATCATAAATAAATCAATGAAATTAAAAAGAAAAATGAGCATGTTGTGTCTGTGAAATTAAGAGAGAGGAATTACGCAATATAGGTAATCCTCTGTTAATGACCATTGTTCAGCAGCCATTTGAAGTTATGGTGCTGAATAAGGAGAGTTATGACTTTTTCTCAAAGTTTAGTTGAGAAAGTTTAGTTGTTGCAGTGTTCTTGTGGCCACCTGATCACAATTTGGGCACTTGGCAACTGGGTTTCAATTATAATGGTCACAATGTCCCACAATCACATGATCACCAACAACCTTCACTGCTGGCTTCTGACAACCAAAGTTAATGGGGAAGCCAGCAGGAGACCACAAATGGCATTGTAACCATGTCATAAATCAGCACAGTTATGTAATGTTGCTCTTTACAACTGTAGCTTAGTGACAAGAGTTCTTGGTCCAAATTATTACCATTAATCTTGGACTACCTGTACTTTGGAAATGGCCTGATCTTGTGGAGTTGACTTTAATTATAGATATAGTTGCTGTATATTGAAAGATTGGAAGGCATGGATTGATGTCCCTAGGCTGTAGAAATTCATATGTTAATGATAATTGCATGTTGTATACCAATAAATTGTGGCAATAAAAGTATCAGAGATAGGATATGGGGAAAATTATGCAGTAGATGTGATCTGGTTTAAAAATTACTCAGGTGACATGAATGTATGGATGGATGAATGACTGCAAAAAAAGTGATTGGGTTGTTTGGAGATCCAAACATAAATGGGCATGATGACTTAGAAAAAAACTGTTTTGAATCAGTTAAATCATGTTCATAATTAATCATAATTTTATTCATACACATACATGGCAAAGGAATGAGTCATGAATATTTTGATTTTTTTCTGATGAAAGGTTAAGAGAATTAGTGAAGGATACAAGGGTGATGAGAGATTCTGAATGTGGAACAGGCCATTTTTTGGTAAGGTTAGGCTTCACCCTGTGGGGAAAAAAATGACTTGGAAGGGAAAGAAGTGAAAAAAAAAAGTAAAAATTACAGGAAGAGAAAGCAATACATGACAAAATATTTCAATATGGTTAATATTCCAGACAATAGAAAGTGAAAGTAAGGAAAGTTGATGGAGAAAATGCTTTAAACAGTGAAAAGAATTGTATTACAGAGTGACACAAAAATGTATGGAGTAACAGTTATGGAAGTATGAAAAAAGATGCTTGCTGCAATAATGAAATGAAAGGCTGTGGATAAGAAACAATGTGAAAAAGAGGATGATTGCTGCAAAAACGAGGGTGAGAGAAAGATAATCTATAATGTGCATAAAGAAATTGGGGTGTAAAAAAGCAAGGAACATTTAAAAATTAAGATACAGAAAAGGATATAATTTAATAGAAATAAAACACTGCTTTGAGGAAGAATGGAGAGGACTACATAAGAATCCTCCAACAGATTGAATGAGATTAAAAATAAAAGCAGTAAAATGTTTTAGGGGAAATCAAATTTTGTTGGGAAAGATTACTGATATGAATGATAATGATATATCAGAGAGTGAAACTGAAATGAATGCTATCAATATTAGTATCCTGAAAAGGAAATTATAGATACTTTTGAAATTGTTGAAGAAGTATAAGATTGCGGGTGTGGATGGCGTCACCCAAAAAATGTTAAAATATCGATGTAGTTTGCTTTTGGAGTGACTCTGCAACTTGCCTATAAGGTGTAGTTTTAATTTTATTTATTTACTTTATAAATTTATATGAGGTCTTTTTTTTACTTACATTTATTTACAAAATTTGTGTGCCATCCATCCCACTGTGAAGCAACTAGTGCCTAACAATTGTAAGAAAGTCTTGGTTATTTCTTCCTACAAAAGGAAAGATAGCAGGAGTGAAACATTATAGGGTATTAGCTTTAAATTTAATATCTGGAGTTAGCTTTAATCATGCCCGGCAATGTGTTGGGAGAATTGTGTCTTAAAATGAATGAAAAGTGAGAATGAGCAAAATTTGTGGTGTGCAGTTTATGCTGGTCAGGAGGTGTGCAGAATGTATTTTTGCACTCAAGCCATACAAACAGATGAATCAGAGTTTATTATATGTTTGCTTTAAGATAAGAAATAGGGTTAACTTGAGGAATGCTTTGCACAAAAATGATGGAGAAAGTTGGTTGAGAAGGGAAGGATATGATTGAAGCAAAGTGTGAAAATAAAATTAAATTCTTCAAAAATTATTGAACATTGAGGAGCGATTAAACAAGAATGAATTGTGTCTTCTTTTATTTGTTAGTATTTATACATGTACATATAAAGTTTTTCAGACGTGCACATATCCATATTTTATCTTCATTCAAGCAATGTACAAAGATAACGTTGATGTAATTGAACAAAAAAAAAAACCTTGAAAAATTGACTTTAATTATTGAAAAAGAAAAATTAATAGGTAGCCATTTCCTTCTATGAATATATATATATACTGTATATGTCCCTTGTAAGGCATCGACAGGTCAGGATGGGTAGTACTCTTCCTTATCTGCTTAGGACTGTGTGCAAAAGGCTTATAAGCCTAGCTCCACCCACTCTGGGTGACTCCTCCCCAGTTTATGCTCAGTCCTTAGCAGCTAAGGACGTGGGTTTTGCCTCTCCTGCCTTTGGAGTTTTTTAATTCCAAAGGCAGCCTTTTCTAACAAATTTCCCCTTAAGGGAAAAAAAGTCTCCGTTTTGCCTCCTTTTTCAGTCTTGGCGCTCTGCTTCGCAGCTGGTGATCGGGAGCCTCCAAACAACTGAGGGCTGCTCCGGGGATCTGGAGCTGCCTGAAGAGGCCGCGGGGGCCGTTTTAAGGCTTCTGGGGAGAAGATTGAAGCTCAAACGGCTGGAGGGTCGTTCGTCAGGGCAGAGGCTTCCGCCTCATCTACAGAGCCCCAGGGCCGTTTTTCGGCGCTCCATGGCGAAGAGAAAGCTGTTGCTTGGCTGGACGGCCATTTTCTGAAAGCATGGGAGTCGACCACACTCCTTGCAAGCGGCAGGGTTGGAATCCCCCTCCCGTGGGGAAGCAGGCAGCTGCGTGGATCCTGTGGCTGCCTTTTTACAGGATTTTCTGCCTTCTGCAGAGCAACAATCCAGGGAGAACTCCTCCTCCCTGGATGAAGATAGAAGCCTCGTGGTAATTAGGTGGCCTTTTTAAAGACTCCTTGTGGCTGGTGGCCATTTTAAAACACAGTTGGCCATTTTGAAGACTCAGGCGGCCATCTTGACCAGGCTTCTTCTTAGTCTTCGGCTTCCCACCACTCCTGCGCCTTTTGTCACCACCAGTTGCTGTTCCTGTACGGATGACATTGAAGGGTAGGCGCTAAAAATCTCTTAATTTCCCGGTGGGGGATTGGTTTCCCTATCCCAAAGTAGACCAGCCTTTGGGCTCACGGCAGGGCCTGGTCTATCCATATTGCCCTAACAGGCCCAGGAGGGTTTGAGTCCCAGTAGGAAGAGAAATCTTTCTACTGAAGTGCTTTTGGGCAAAAGAAAATGGTGGTGGTTGTGGGGATAGAAAAAATTTCCCCTGAAGATAAGTTCATAAATACCTTCGCGTGCTCTCCTCCTGCCACAGGACTTCCAGCCCAGATTTGGCCTTGCTGCTCCATGATGGCTGAAGCCCCAAGGGAAACCAGAGCTTCTAAAGTGGCCAAGCCTCAAAAGGTGGCTCCTGCTGCNCACATAGCCAAGGTGCATCAGGCCTCTTCTGGTGTAACGTCTGCATGCCCCTCTTCTCCGGCTGCACACAGTGAAGTGGATTTGGAGGAGCCTGGACCTTCTTCCAGACCTGATTTCCAAACTTGGTCCCCGAATGTATCCAGGAGCGGAGCATCTCCAATTCCTTCTGAAGGCTATAGTCATGCTGAAGATCTTCAGGGAGATGAGGCACCTTGGCAGGACCATGGGCACAGTAGACGGGGTGGAACCCACCGTTCCTTCTACTGCATCGGCAGCCCGCCATACTGACCCTTCTGATCCGGATGTCCCAATGAATCTACAACTCCTGATAGACAAGGCAATCAGGAAGGGCATCTCAGAAGGTTTACAGAGAGCGAACCGTCATTGTTCGGCTGCCTCTGATTTGTCAGAGAGAAGATCCCGGGTTCGTAAAACTCTTTTGTCAGAACGAGGCTCCTTCTGTCCAGGGACCAGTTTCTGAGTTGGCGGAAAACTTCGTTCCTGCTGCCTCTGTGGCTTCATCATTGTTGGGAGAACCTGATCGGATGGAATCCGATATGTCAGCGGATGAAGGCCCTTCACAGGAAGTTCCGGTGTTTACTGGTTGTTTTAAACATGCTCTGTTTAGTCCCTTGTTGTTCAAGGCTAGAAACACTGCCAATTTGAAAAATGCAGATGATGAGGCCCTGGCCACTCTTCCCCCTGAGGAGTCAGATGTGCTGAAGTCAGGCAGGAAGTGGTTCCTTCTCCTAAGCTGTTCCTGAAGGTAATCAAGAAGCAGCTTGAAGCTCCTGCCATGGGGCCCAATCCTTTGGTCTCTGATCATAGGATCTTCAACATGGGGCCTGAACTTACCAAGACCCTTCAGGTCCCCACGGTTGATGCTTCGGTCGCAGCTTTGACCTCCTCGTCTGCCCCTTCAGACCCAGAGGAAGACTTTAAGGCAGAAGAAAAGCGAGTGGAACAGTCACTGCAGCGATCCTATTTGGCCACTGCCTGGGCTTTCAAGGCTTCTACAGCGGCTTCTTTCTTTACGAGAACCTCGTTCAAATGGCTGAAGCAGCTGCGGAAGAGGATTCCCCCATCAGATGTCCGGGCCCACCAGGACATCATCAAGATCATGGCGGCCATGGAATTTACAGCAGATGCCACCCTGCACAGCGTCAGATTTTCAATGAAGGCCATTGCTTCCTCGGTGGCAGCCAGGTGCATGTGCTGGCTTCGCAACTGGCAAGCTAATGGCAGATGTAAATGGAAGTTAGTGTCTGCTCCAGTCCAAGGGGAGAAGCTCTTTGGTGAGGTCCTTGAGCCCCTTTTGATTGAGACCAAGGACAAAAGAAAGATCCTTCGCTCCTAAAGAGGGTGGAACATTGGGCTGCTCCCTATTTCAAGCGCCCTCAGTCCAGAGGGGAGTCATCTTCCAGTTTCCAATGGCCTTCAAAAACTGCTTATTAATGTCAAGAACCTCCTCCTGATCGCTCAGGCAAGGGCAGACAGCAGTTTTCTTCTAAACGGCCCTTTCGAGGAGGAGGAAGTCCCCCGTACTGTCGCCAGTGCTAGTGCTCTCTCCGTTCCCATTGGTGGTTGTTTAGCATGGTTTGCTGACCAATTACTTCAGACGCCTGGGTTCTGTCAACCATTAGATCGGGTCTTTCACTGGAATTCTACTCCACTCCTCTGAGGTTCTTTATCTCCTGCCCAGTATCCAGAGATGCTGGGAGACAGAGTCTAATGGAGTTGGCCATCCAGCACTTGCTGGACCTAGAGGCCATTCAGGAGGTTCCCCTCAACCAACAGGGGATGGGATTCTACTCCAGAATTTTTGTTATTCCTAAGGCCTCGGGGGGGTGGAGGACAATTCTCGATCTGAAACGACTCAATAAATATGTTGTTTACAGGCGTTTCAAAATGCACACTCTTTCTTCCATCCTGGAAAGCATTTGGCAGGGGGACTTCCTCACATCAATAGACTTGACGGAAGCTTATTTACATGTTCCTATTTGTTCCTCCCACAGGAGATTCCTTAGGTTTTGTTATCAGGGTTGACATTTTCAATACAGGGCCCTTCCCTTTGAGTTTTCTTCCACCCCCAGGGTCTTTACCAAAATTCTTGCTCCCTTGGCATCGCAACTCTGTACCCTCCCGGTGCATTTACAATGTTATCTAGATGACATATTAATAATGTCTTCTTCTTTTCAGAGCACTCAGCAGGAACTGCAGGTTACTATTTCGGTTCTGCAGAACCTGGGATTTTCCATTAATCAAAAAAAAAAAGTCATTTCTCTCCTACTAAACGTCTCCTTCATTTGGGGCCCATTATTGACACGGGAGGGTGTCAAGTGTTTCTCTCATGAGCGTCTGATTGGCCTTCAAGGGATGATTAGGAGCATTCAGGCCAAGAGTTTGGTCCCGTTAGATCTTCTTTCTCAGCTTTTGGGCAAAACGATTTCCTGTATTGGAATTGTTCCCTGGGCCAAGCTTCACACCAGACCTCTTCAGTGTTTTTTGCTTCCCTTCCAGAAAGCGGGGTCCAAGGAAAATTAAGTTGTCTAAACAAGTGTTACTTTCCTTCCATTGGTGGCTGTCCAGGGCCATGTCCAAGGCTCAGTCTTTCAAGCTGGAATCCTGTCTGGTTCTTACTACAGATGCTTCCCTCTCTGGTTAGGGTGCCCATCTAGGTTCCCTCTGGGCCCAGGGGTTATGGTCTCCACAGGAACAGGCTCACAGCATCAATTGGCTGGATCTCAGAGTTGTTTGTTTGGCCCTGTTTGGTTCTCTGCCAGGTGTCAGGGTCCAACGTTCTGGTCATGACTGACAATGTGGCCACAAAGGCTCACAACAATAGGCAAGGTGGTACTGGGTCCCGGTCCCTTATGACAGAAGCGGAGTCCCTGATTAGGTGGGCGGAACGACATCTTCACTCGATCAGAGCTGAGCACATTTCTGGATCTGATAATACACAGGCAGATTTGCTCAGCAGAACGACCATTGACCATGCAGAATGGCAATTGCATCCTTCCCTATTTCATCAGATCTCCCGGAGATTTGGATGGCCTGTTGTAGATCTATTTGCCTCATCCCTTAATGCCCAACTGCCCAGGTATTATACGAGGTTTTTCTCCCAGGGTGCAGAAGGCACTAATGACTTACATTGCAGATGGCCTTCAGGGCTGCTCTACGCTTTTCCGCCATTGCCACTAATCCCAGTGTTGGAGTGGGCCAAGATCATATTGGTGGCTCCCTTTTGGCCTTGCAGGCATTGGTTTGCTGATTTGATGGGCCTTTCAGTGATACCCCCCTTAGCGGATTCCTGAGGAGGATATCTCTCTTCTCCAGCAGTCCCTGTCTCATCTGGAGCCCCAGTGGTTACAACTGGCAGTGTGGAGATTGAGTGGGGCATCTTAAAAAGAGCCCAACTCTCCAACAAGGTTATCCAAACTATTCAGGCCTCCAGGCGCCCATCTACAATTCACATTTATGAAGCTACTTGGCAGTCCTTCTCAGCTTGGTGTGTCAAGTCCAACAACTCAACCTCTACAAGCTTCAGTAGCTGCAGTCTTGGAATTTTTACAGGCTGGCCTGGATAAGGGTCTTTCCCATAACATTCTCCGCTGGCAGGTGTTGGCCATGTCATCGGTCTTGTCATGTGGGAAGCAGGAATCTGGCTCAGCATCCTACTGTTCGTAGGTTCCTCAGAGGGGCTACCAACCTTTGCCCTCCTATGGTACATAGGTACCCTACTTGGGACTTGACCAAGGTTTTGCAGTCCCTCACAAGACCTCCATTTGAGCCAGTTGAGTCTTCATCTCCTTACTCAAAAGGTTGTTTTCCTTGTGGCAATCACTTCAGTGAGGAGAGTTTTGGAATTGGTTGCTCTCTCGGTTTGCCCCGACCTCTGCATTTTCCATCCATTTTCCATTGGACCCAGCCTTCATTCCAAAGATCAACACATCTTTCCACAGAGCTCAGGAGCTGGTGCTTCTGGATTTCTGTCCTAATCCAGTCCATGAGTTAGAGAAGACTTGGCACACTCTGGATGTGCGCAGAGCCTTAAGAATTTACATTAAACGTACTGCTGCCTTCCGCAGGATGGAGTCTTTGTTTTGTTCTTTCCAGCCTTTCTCATTGGAGGGTAAGGTTTCTCCATTTACATTGAGTAGATGGATCAAGGCATGTATTGTTCGGGCCTATTCCTGCAGGGCCCTACCGGTTCCCAGGGGCATCACTGCCCATTCTACCCGTAGCGCGGCTACGACAGCGGCATGGGCTACACAGGCATCGGTGGAAGAGATCTGCAGGGCTGCTACCTGGACTTCACCTTCACCTTTCACCCGTCACTATCGCCTGGATTCCTTTGCGTCAGCGGATGCGGTGTTTGGTAGACGGGTCCTCCAAAGAGTCGTTTCAGACAGTGCCAGTCAGGACCAGTCTTAACCCTCCCGAGGACAACCCTGCTTTGGTATGTCCCATCCTGACCTGTCGATGCCTTACAAGGGAAAATGGGCGTTGTTTACCTGAATGCCACTTTTCCTTGTAGGCGAGACAGGTCAGCCCCAGCCTTGGGTTGGTTCTTTCCTGGGACCGTGGGGGGAGGTCCTGTTAATTTCTTGTTTTCTTTTTCCTTCATTAGAGGCAACTTGATCTGTCGCACTGACTTTGCAGAAACTGGGGAGGAGTCACCCAGAGTGGGCGGAGCTAGGCTAATAAGCCTTTTGTACAGACTCAGTCCTAAGCAGATAAGGAAGAGTACTACCCATCCTGACTTGTCTCACCTACAGGGAAAAGTGGCGTTCAGGTAAACAGTGCCCAATATATACACACACATGCACACATATATTCTCTCTCTGTCTCTCTCTCTGTCTCTCTCTCTGTCTCTCTCTCTCTCTTTCTCTTTCCCTCCCTCCCTCCCTCCCTCAGCTAGTATCTAGCACTGCATTATTTGGCAGAAACAACCACAAGCAGGTCTTTCTTGTAACTGTTTATCGGTCTTTGGGGGAGGTTTTTTTCCTACTCCTCCATGCAGATTTTTTTCAGCTGTGCAATGTTTAAGGCAGGCACAACCTGTTTCAAGTTGCACCACAGCATCTCAATCTTGTTTCTTTCTGGTACCTTCAAACTTTTAATTGGGTGATACCTTACATCATAGGGCAAAATTTTTATCAAAAAAGGTACCTCAAATAAACTTACAGAATACCGGGACCATTTAATATTGAGGAAATGAAATTTTAGGTTGGGGGTTTGGGTTTTTTTGGTCACTTCTGTGCTGCTGTTCAGCGCTGCTACTGGTCTGCCACTATTCTGTGATCCTTATTTTTAGCATTCTCTGCTAGCTTTTCACAAGTCTTTGGAGAACCAGAAAGAAACTGATATGACTGCTGATGCTCCGATGCTGCTTCACACTATAGTAAAGTCTTTACTTGTGGACACTTGTAGAGAGAAAGTCAACAGAGAAATGGCTGAGTTCCTTTGCCACTTGCTCACTTCCTCAATCTCTCCCCCACCTGGCAATAGCCACTTACCTACCTGTTGGGGTGGGAAGGGGAGCAGAGGAAAGAAGAGAGGAAGATTTCTGCCAGCTTCCCAGAGTGAAACTCAGTGAAGAAGCTGACAGGAAGTCAGAAGTTGTTCCCACTCCCACTGCTGTTTTTGCCTGCCCCTGGTCATACTGTTTAGGTAACTCTGAAATGACTCCATGAGTTGAGGGTTGTCTAATAGGATATACATCCATGCTTTGACATAGTCATTCCAGAACACGTCCCACGTAGATCTAGTTTAGGCAGCTTCTTTGTAATGGTAGACTCATGCCCTTCAACATCAATAGTAACAAGAGCTACCTGTAGGTAACATGATGACATTCTGAGGTTCTTAGAGCCTTCTTTCAGCATCTTGCATTCTACCCTCAGGTTGAATTTGCTGGAATGGCCTGACCCGAGTAAGATGGAAGTTGTTTGAAATCTTCTGCACTGGTAGATGATCTGGACAGTGGAATGATTGATCTCCAGTTGTATGGCAATCTTATTAATCTGGACAGTGGAATGATTGATCTCCAGTTGTATGGCAATCTTCCCTTTCCAGAATCATAGGCATCTGTAACCTTCTTTCTGAAGGCCTCAGAGGACTAACCCAGGCATAGAGGTAGCATACATTTCAACAACAAAGAGCAAATCAAATAAAATGCCAAGATTTAAATAAGGCAATCTATAGTTCCTCCTGCATCCTCTCCGATGGTGTTTTAATCATTTGCATCTGATCTGGTGTACCTGATTCTAATTTTAGATATTTGAGGTAGTGGTCAGTATAGAGGTGTACTTTTTCCACAGGCAAATTTTATAATATATCTCCTTTGTCAATATTGTTGGAATGAATATCAAATATCTAAATATTGAAATATGTCAAAGTTAAAAATTTCAATGGAGTGTGCTTACTTTTCCCCATGACTGTAGATTAATATATTGGGAAAACTTGAGATGATGTTAGAATTGTGTTGGTTTAGGATGTGAAATGTAAGTGTTACTTTGTATACCTATGATGCTATATTATTCACTGAGAACTCAAATGTTTTCAGGAACATGCTCAGTAGTATTTATGATGTTAGGGAGAGTATTGATCTGAAAATGAATGGATCAGAAAACAAGGTATTTCTGTTTGGCAGAAAAAATGGAGTAAATGATTTCAAGTTATACATAAATGATGAAAAAATAGCTTGGGTGAATGAATGCTAGAGATGGGAAAAGAGATGGTGAAATTTTAAAACGTGCCAGTGTTGATAGAAGGTTAGTAGATAGCATGTGATTTGTTGCAAGGAATGAATGTTTGTCAAAAATAGTTATATATAAGACTTGTTGGTGCTGCTGGTGTTATTTATTTTGTTTCTGTCATTTATATACTGCTATAATCTGGATAGATTTGTAGTGGTTTATGGAGTATAAATATTTATATGAAAATGAGGTTCAAGTATGATAGAAGAAAAAGAAATTTGTATGTTAAAGTAAAAGGATAGGGTTAGAAATTAAAAGGTGCTTTAAAGTGAGCGATTTAATGTAAAAGTGAGTCATGGTATAAAAAATAAACTTTGAGTTGGTTCGGTCATACTATACAGAGAAAATGAAGAAGACCAAAGTTTAGAAAAGACATAAAAGAAGAATGAATTGACCAAAAGGAAGAAGACTAATAACACTTGGGTTGGATTGTACTGATAAAAAAGAAAGAGGTGGTAGTTAAAGACAATGCATAAATCATTAAAGAGATGTTTTAGAAGCATGGATGATTTCTATGATAGAAAGGCCTGGAGACGTATGATGAATCAACTTGGTGTTAACTAATTTTAGCTACATGTTTTGTTCTGTTTTATTTTTCTATATGCCATGTATATTGTATACTGTATATACCATGTTTTTAATTTCTTTGGCTTGTTATTTCCTACTCTGTTTCTGTGGTCTGCATAAGGTTGCCTATTATGAAAGGGAATATGGAGTATAGATATGTATATAGAATGAAAGAAGTAATCTAAATCAGTAATTCAAAGTGACCAAGCTCAACATTTGAGAGAATAGAAGTTGTTGATTGGTGCTAAGTAAATTGCACTAGGCAGACATCATTGTGGCAGGAGTTATCCAAACAGGCACAATCTCTGTGCAAATCTTGAAGTTCAAGAAGAAAAACCTCTGGACCTGTTCTCGCTGCATTGCACAGACAAGTTGCCAAATGTAATGGCTTTAAAAGGTCAAGTATTAGCACTTCAGATTGTTCAAAATTGATTGCAAACCTTTAAATATCAAATGAGGTTGTGATAGTGTTCTTATTTTTAAACAAAACTTTTATTTTTATTTGGAGAGCCAGTTTGGTTTACTGGCTAAGGCACCAAGCTAGAATGCAGAAGACTATGAGTTCTAGTCTTGCCATGAAATCCAGCTTGGGGCACCATGATGAGCCATTCATTCTCTTTCAGTCCAATTCGCCTCACAGAATTGTTGTTGGGATAGATAGGTGGAAGGAGTCTTAGATTTGTTCATTGCATTAAGTTGGTTTTTAAATAATGAAGGCTGGAGAATGGAATGGAAATAGAGATAGGATAGGATAGGATAGGTTTTCTTCTGTTGAGGTAGATGTGGCATTTGGTGCACCAACAACAAGCTGAAGCTAAGTTGAATGTAGAACCACTTCCAATCTGCAATCCTGATCCAAAAAGAGCATGGTACAATCCCATGCATAACAGGTTTCATTTCTTAGTGATATTTTTCTGGCTGCTGATTTTTATATGAATATTATGTACTATGTAAAGCGCTTGATGTAGATATTTTACTTCTATAAAAAAAAAAGAAAATAGAATTTTAGAACTATTATAATGGGAAAAAAGCCTTTACTAATCTCTACCTATTAATTTATTGTTGGGGAAAGATTTCGATTCAATCCATATTCTCCATTGTGTAGCTGTGAGAGTCCAGGAAAGGGTTAACTGTCTCCTAGCTGATTGGATTGAGTCTGTCAAAGCTCTGCCTCTGTTGCTGGTCTTCCCCAGCTTTTGACTCATTCAGCCAGGATGGACATGTTAATTGCCTCTCTTGCATTGCAGTTAAGCAACAGTTTTTTTGATTATAAAAGAAGATTCTTGGATCATGCAGGGTGGCTCTTGTTCCACAGGTTGAGCTGCCTTGAAGAAAGTGGTGGGGAGGGCTTCGGCCGCCCCGGCCACTTCAGCATAATGCTGGGAGCTACGGGCCCAGGCATGGAGATTGCGGCTGCATGATTCACGGTAGACACAGATTGGCAGGGGGATTTGGCCCGCTTGGCAACAGGCCACCTGGGAGCTCCAGCTGCATATTCCAGTGTTGGGGGCATCAACCAAGGCAATCAGGAAGAGGATAGTTGAAGGAATTCAGCAGCTCAAGTGGCCATCCTCCGTGGCATCTGACTTGTCTTTGGTCTCAGCCCAGGTGCCAACACACCTGCCTAGGGTATGGTCTGGCTTACAGGAGCCTTGCTCACCCGATCGCTCAGAGTACAGCCAATCCTCTCTTGCAGGAGAAGAGGAACAGAGGGAATCAGACCTCTCTGATTATTACTTGATCAGCTGGCATTTACCGGGCTGTATCGTCCCACCTTATTTAAATCTTTATTGTTCAAAGCAAAGAACATGGCCCAATTGGGGCCAGAGATGGACATCGAAGAACCAGTGGGAGAAGCACCTGTTCAATCTGATAAGCTTTTCTCTGAGCAGACCATACGGGTGGAGGTAGTCCCATCACCTAGGCTTTTTCTTAATGTGGTCCATAAACAACTGGACTCACCAGGGTCAGGGCCCAATACCGCAGGTTTTACAATATGGGTCCAGAACTGACCAGGATTCTTCAAGTGCCTGTGGTGGATGGCCCAGTGGTGGCATTGACCTCAGTGTCATCTGGACCAACTGACCCAGAGGAAATCCTGAAGGCCGAGGACAAGCAGATTGAGCAGTCGCTGCAAAGAGCCCATCAGGCCACTGCTTGGGCGGTTAAGGCTTCCACGGCAGCCTCATTTTTCACCAGGGCTTCTTTACATTGGCTGTGTCAACTCCAAGACCTACTCCCCATTACAGATGTCTGGGCACATCAGGATATCAAATTGGTGGCTGCTGCTGCATTTACAGCTGATGCTATCATCAACAGGGCTAGGTTCACGATAAAGGCCATAGCTTCGTCGGTAGCAGCTTGATGTATGTTCTGGCTTAAGGATTGACAAGCTGACGGCAGATGTAAATGGAAGCTAGCCTGTGCCCCTGTTTGAGGAGAAAGGCTATTTGGGGAGTCCCTGGACCCTCTCCTCATGTAAGCTAAAGACAAATGGAAGATTTTACCTTCCCTTTCCAGGAGGTCTGAATTCTGCCCAACTCCATATTTCCAACTATCCTCTTTCCAGGCAGACTCCGGGCCAGGTTTTCAGAGGTTGCAGAAGCAACCTTTCAGCATTCCAGAAAAACTTGACTCCAACAGATAACTCCGAACCAGACATATTCTCAAAGTTCCCTTTTATAAACTGGCACATCGGGGAAATCCCGAATCTGAAAGTTCTGGGTTTCCCTCCAATAAGTAAAATATTACAAATCCACCCCCTGCCCCCATCATTCCATCACATGCCCCAATCACCATCCATCCCAACTTGAGACGTTCCCTCTACTCCTCCTCAGCCAAGTGCAGGAACAATATGAGCTTGACTCTAAAGAAGAATGCTATTATGTCTACTACATATGCTCCATGCAATTCCCCCCTCTCATCTTCCCAGGCTCAAAAATGTGGTAGTGTGGAAGCTTCTAGTGCTAATATGGCATCCAAATCTGACACAGCCCTTTCCGTGTCAGGATCAGCAGCAGGAGCGTGCAGGCAAGGGCAGACCTCAGTACTCCGGCAAGCGGCCCTTTGGTGAGGGAGGAAGTCGACTCTCGTAGTTCGTGTTGATTGCATCTCCAGCCCTCCCATTGGAGGCCGTTTGGCCTGTTTTGCCAGTAGATGGGAAGAAATGACTTGGAACGCCTAGGTTTTTGATACAGTGAGGTCTGGCCCCTTCCTGGAGTTCCTCTCCCAACCCCCGAGGTTCTTTATTTCTTGCTCCATCTCCAGGGATGATGCAAGGAAGGTTCTCATGGGGACTGCCATTCAACATCTGCTGGATATCCGGGCTATCCAAGTGGTTCCTGCGGACCAACGGGGCAGGGATTTTATTCCAAGCTCTTTGTATTCCCAAAGGCATCGGGTGGGGGGTGGGGGTGGAGGGCAATTCTAAACCTGAAGAGGCTTAACAAGTATCTCATCTACTTGACGAAGGCCTTCTTTCATGTCCCAATTTGTCATTCGCACCAGCGCTTCATTCGTTTCTGTTACTCAGGATGTCACTACCAGTACCAGGCCCTCTCTTTTGGGTTATCATCAGCACCCAGAGTTTTTACTAAGGTGTTGGCAGCCTTGGAGTGCATTTATGCGCCATTCCAGTACGTGTGCAGTGCTATCTGTATGACATCTTAATCCAGTCATCCTCGGAGTGCGCGGCCCGGAAAGACCTTCAGATCATGGTCACGGTCTTACAGACCCATGGGTTTTCCATAAACATAAAGAAAAGCCATCTTTCCCCTATCAACCGTTTACTCCATCTGGGGGCAACCGTTGACACTGTCTCATGCAAGGTTTTTGTTTCCCAGGACCATCGGGCAAGCTTGCAGACCTTAGCAGAGAGGATCCAGAGAGAAAGAACTGTCTCTCTGGTACTCCTCTTGCAGCTCCTGGGCAAGATGGTGTCTACAGGACGCTGCAGTGGTTCCTCCTGCCTTATCAAAGGGCAGGCAGGAGTCACTCCTTGTTCAAGGTCTGGGTTCCAAAGTCTGTGACACGTTCCTTTCAGTGGTGGCAATCCCAGGCCATCTGCAGAGGACACCTATTCAAGAATCCCAACAGGCTCACGACCTATACCAACCTTTTCAGCTGGGGAGCGCATTGCTGTCAGAGATGGCACAGGGTCAGTGGTTGCAGATGGAAAATTCCAGGAACATCAGTTGGCTGGAGCTGAGGGCTATCTGTCTGGCCCTCAGCGCTTCCAAAACACAGTGGAGAGGGCTCATGTCCTCATAATGATAGACAATATGGCCACCAAGACACACATAAACCAATGAGGGAGTACATGGTCCCAGTCCCTCATGCTGGAAGCAGAAGGCTTAGACCTTTGGGTGGGGAACCATCTTCTGTCTATTCAGGCAGAACATATCTCCGGGATCGACACTGCTGGTGGCTAGGATTGACCATGCAGAGTGGAGTCTGCACCCTTCTCTTTTCCATAAGATGATGAGATTCGGCTAGCCCATCATGGATTTGTTTGCCACTCCAAGCAATGTGCACCTGCCCATGTTCTTTACCAGGTTGGTTATTCCGGGGGCAGAGGGGATCAATGCCCTCCCAAGTCGGTGGCCTCCAGGCCTCATGTATGCCTTCTGTCCTCTTCCTCTATTGCCGGCCGTGATATGGAAGGTTCTGGCGGAGAAGGTGGAGGTCATCCTCCTAGCTCCTTATTGGCCTCGCCATCCTTGGTTTGTAGACCTGGTGAATCTGTCAGTAGCTCCACCCTGGAGAATTCCACAGGACAAGATCTCACTGCACCAGGTCCATCCAGAGCCATAGTGGTTGCAACTAGCCACCTGGCGCTTAAGTGGAGTTCTCTGAGGCAGGATAATCTTTCCCCCAGGTTTATCCAGACAATACAGGCTTCCAGGAGACCTTCTATCAATCATATTTACGATGCAACTTGGAAGTACTTTTGTTTGTGGTGCTCCAAATCAAATCTCCTTCCTACAGCGGTGTCTATAGTGCACATCCTGGAGTTTCTCCAGGAGGGCCTTGATAAAGGGCTTTGGCCTAATATTGTTCGCCAACAGGTAGCGGCCCTGTCCTTGGTTCTGACTTATGGGAAGTTGGAATCCCTAGCACATCATCCCACAGTGTGCAGATTCATAAGGGAGCCACGAACCTACAGCCTCCAGTGATACATAGGTACCCCACATGGGACCTGGTCAAAGTGCTATAGTCTCTTACTAGGGCTCCATTCGAGCCGCTGAGATCTACCAGTCTACATCTTATGACTGTCAAGGTGGCGTTCCTTGTGGCTATAACATCAGCCAGACAGGTCTCAGAGCTGGCTGTTCTGTCGGTTTGTGAGGACCTCTTTATAGTATTTTTATCTGGACAGAGTGGTCCTGAGGTTGGATCCAGCCTTCATCCCTAAGGTGAACTCGTTCCATAGGGCACTGGAACTGATCCTGCTGAACTTCTGCCCAAACCCTGGGCACGCTTTGGAGAAAGTTTGGCATACTGTGGATGTGCGAAGGGCCTTGCGGATTTATGAGGACATCTACTTTCCGCAGGACTGAGTTACTCTTCATGTCATTTCAGCCTGCCACATTGGGTAGTAAAGTCACTTGGTTGACCGTGAGCAGGTGGATCCAGTTGTGCATCTCTCGGGAGAGTTGATCCCTTCCATTACCCTGGAGAGTGACGGCTCATTCCACATAGAGTGCAGCCACTATGGCCGTTTGGGCCATGCAAGCTTCGATTGAAGAAGTCTGCCATGCAGCCACTTGGTCATCTCCTTCTCTGTTTATCAGGCATTACCGCCTAGATACTTTTGCATCGGCGGAAGCAGCGTTTGGCAGACGGGTGCTTCACTGGATCCATATGGAGCAGGGTACTCAGGACCAGACTTGAACCCTCACATGGACAATCCAGCTTTGGTATGTCCCTTTCCTGGACTTTCACAGCTACACGATGGAGAAGGGGCGTTGGTCTTACCTGATAAGCTCTTTCTCATTGGTAGCAAGAGAGTCCAGCCCTGTCCTGGGTACGTCTGGTTTGGGGCGCAGGACGGGGGGAGATAATTGTTGTTCTTATTCCACTTACAGAGGAAAGTCAGGTCTGTCAAGTTGACTTTGCCGAAAGCTGGGGAAGACTGGCAACAGAGACGGAGCTAAGTAGCTTTGACAGACTCAGTCCAATCAGTTAGGAGACGGAGTTAACCCTTTCCTGGACTCTCTTGCTACCAATGAGAAAGGGCATATCAGGTAAGACCAATGCCCCATTTATTATAGGTAATATAGGTATTGTAACATTTCTATTATTTTCATAGATAAATAAAACCTTAGATTTAGTCTATATGGGTATATAAAGTCTTATTCCGATAAAATGTATGCATGCTTTTAAAAGTGCTTTTCTATGATCTGTGAAATGGCATGTAATTTAAACATTATGGTCTTTAAACTGCAGCAAATTTTATTGCAGAACATTTGTGAATAAATCCAAAGTTTAAAAGTTGTATCAGCAGCAAATATCACAGAAAGTTCAGCAGTTGCTAATATGAAAAAGCATGCATTGGAATATTGTTGTATATGGACCACTGTTATGGACAGAGAAAGTTCAGTGTTTGAATAATTAGTTATTAGACATCCTGGTTTATTAACAAAATTATCATAAAAGCAATAATTTAATGATCTGGCATAATTTAATCAAATGAGTAAGCCAGGTAAAATTAAATAGAGGGTTGTAAATGATTATTTTCCCCATATGGATCATATTGTAATTGCAGTGTTGACTTTTGATCATGCTGTAAAATCTGGTGAATATCAGATTGAGCCCAGGGGTAAGGGAAGTGCTGACAGACATATGGTGGATCTGTCTGAACTAAATGTTTGTGCAACTTGAGGTGATTTTTAGGGCCAATACTAATGCAACCTAAAGGGCGTTTCTTTGAATAGTCAGAAAACCTAATCTCTGTGGTTTCTACCAGGATAAAGAAAATCCCTGCTGACTTCTCTTATTTTCCAGATAGATAGCAAAGAAAAATCAGAAATATTTTTTGCCACAGAAAAAAAAATCCCTAATATTTCTTCAATCCAGCTAAAGTTATCTCCTGACTTTCAGTGATTTACATTTAAACACAATTATTTATTATTTAAAATGTAGACTCCACTCTTTGCTCAGTAAGCCCAGGTTGCTAATTATGTAAGTTAAAAAATCCTTAAGATTTATATTGTTTTAGTAATTTCTTGGATATGTAAATCTCTGTTTCAGATTTTTTTAACCATTTTGTTTGCTTTGCTTTGTATATGCCTTTTATTTGTATCTTGACTGTTCTTTCCATTGTTCCTGTATCTGTTAATAGATTGCAATAGCACTTAGACTTACATACCGCTTCACAGTGCTTTGCAGCCCTCTCTAAGCAGTTTACAAACAATCTGGGTCCTCATTTTACCAACCTCAGAAAGATGGAAGGTGAGTCAACCTTGAGCCACTCAGAATTGAACTTCGGGAGTGACCAGTGAGTTAGCCTGCAGTAGTGCATTCTAACCACTGGGCCATCATGGCTCTTAGGATTTATACAGGACAGAAATTAAACAGGATTTTTATCAATGTATTATTCCTAAAAAAATGGAAAAAAGTAAAAAGATTAATCACATTGTCCTTATAATAAACTTATCAAGTGAATCACCACCATGGTTGTAGAACTGTAGAAAGATCAGTCTTTTATTTTTCCTTTTTTTTCACAACATTTAATGTAAGAAATGCATCATTATTCTGGGTTTCAGCCTCAGTGGTAAAAAATGACATTGGCATATCTAGTGTCTACTGGAACTGTACAGCATTTTGGATTCAGAGCATGAGGAACTCTGATTGTAACATTTCTTTGCAATTCTTTGAAGAAATGGTGGTGCACAATAGCTGTGAAATACAGTCATGAGATCTTAGGAAAAGATGCAGCTTCTTTAATACATTGCATAGAAATATTAGAGATACTACATTTGTACTCCTATGCGTTTCAAAGCATGATTTGGGAATTAAATGTCAATTGCTGCATATAGGCTCAATTGAATTGGAAATTTGTTTTAAAAATCAGGCATTGTTTTCAAAATGGACAGTATATTTTAAGAAGTAAACATTATTAACAAACTAAATAGATTAAATAAATTTATTGAAGACTGAAATATAATACAGTATTTCTTTGAAAAGTTATAAATACTCATTTTGGATAACTAATTTTAATCAAAAGGTCAGTCATAAAAATTTGGATTGAGATACACCAGGTCTGCTAAATACAAATGGGTCAGAGGACTCAATTTACCCTAACTTACTTAAATAAATAAATAAATAAATAACCTACTAACTTAATCTTAGTAGGCGCCCAGAGAAGATGGGAGCAGGGAGCAGGTAGCAAAATGCACATCCAGATACAAACATACATACTTGAGTATAACATTACAAGATAACTATGACAGAGCTTCTGTTATGATGCCGTGTGATTTTGTTGTTACTGTGTTTAGGAATGTCGATGCCTGTATCTACTCAGTAGTACTTAGGGGTCATTCCTATAATTTTTTTTCATTGAAAATGTCACTTCTGTTTAGACTAATTCATAATGTCCTTTTACATGTGTTGAGGTATTCCCTGTTAGGAGAATGAGTGCGCTCAGGGAAAAGTAGTGAGAGTGGTGATGAATAACACACAACCAGCATACAGATACACTGAATAGTAAAATGTAGGTTTTACTTCCAGTAAATGGTTAAGCAAAGTCC
>AZIM01000514.1:225707-236638 GCA_000516915.1 Ophiophagus hannah | reverse complement strand
TACAACAGCACTGAAAAAAGTTACTTATGTCTGTTTTTCACACTTATGACCATTGCANCATCCCCAGGGTCATGTGATCAAAATTTAGGTGCTTGGTAACTGGTTCATGCTTAAGACCATTGCTGTGCCCCAAGGTCATGTGATCACTTTTTGCAACNTTCTGACAAGCAAAGTCAATGGGGAAGTTATTAAATTAACAACTGCAGTGATTCACTTAACAACTGTGGCAAGAAAAGTCATAAAATGGGGCAAACTCCCTTAACAAATATTTTACTTAACAACAGAAATTTTGGGCTCAATTGTGGTTGTAAGTCGAGGACTATCTATAATTCAAACAGATCCTGACATGAACATCCTGCCAAATAACAATGCTGGAATAAAAACTTGGCGAGTTATGTATGATAGCTTTCACTGTATTTTGCTCTAGCAGTCCCAGTCTGGCAGAACAGGGGAAACACAATTCGATCCTCATGAGGGAAGGGCCATTCACTTCAAGGTGCTTTTCTTGTGATGGCAGAGTCATCTTCACACTGTATACATACATCAGCAGTTCCAGATAAATGTGAGAAAAAGGGAAAAGGAGCCCAGAGCAAAAGCAAGTTTCTGAGCAATGGTAGAATGGTCCAAATCAAATGGTACAATCTAACTCAATGTATTCAAACTTTAATATGTGTGGACTTCAACTCCCAGAATTCCCCAGCAGGCTGACTGGGAAATTCTGAGTGTTGAAGTCCACAGATAGTAAAGTTGCCACGGTTGAGAAATACTGGGCTAGCCTCTTGTCGAGAGACTAACTGAGGAGTTGTAATCACTTGAGAATACTTAGAATAGAAATGGATCACATGAACTGGGAAAATAGCAAGGCACTGATCCATGAAAAAGCACAATAAGAAAAGAGATTTTGGAAGAAGAAAAACACTGACAGGTGTGATTCTTATGAAAAGTAATTCCATGCTGGGTTAGGAAAGGAATAAAAAAATGTCATGATTACAGTAGAATCCCGCAAATGTATACATTTACCATAGCTGAAATACCATGTTTACCTCTTATCATCTCAGCAAAAAAGTGTGAAATAACTGGATGAGATGTAGGAAAAATAAATGAAAAATGAAAATAAACTAAAATTAATTGTAAAGTACAAATTCTACAAGGTATGGAAATAGTGAACCAGAAGACATGCTTTTTTCCCCCATCTCAAAATGCTTGAATCTTAGCCATAAAAAGGAATAAAAAGAGGGGAGGATGAAAAGAGAAAAAAGTACTTAAATTGGACTAGTTGCCATAAAAGTATAAATTTATGGTGAAAAGGACTACCAAGGACTACTAATCATTTAAAAATAATGATTACCTCTGGTATGTGGCAATGCGCCTTTCAATGCCAATTGCTGACTGTCACATCCCTTTTTAGATTTATCAGAATAGTATTTATCAGAGGCCTTCTGAGGTTCTTAAGGATCAAATCTTTCTTCCAAGACCTCCTGAAGACATATTTTATAAATGGTTGTCTACCTTTGCAGAGTAGAGGAGAACAAAAGGAACATAAAATAATGTAAAATTGCATATATATATTTTATCTCTACAAAGAACACTGGCAATGAGGTCTTTCAATCCGGAATGGGACAACTTGCCGTGGCCATCTTGACACGCCCAACTAGTTGCGGCCAACAACTCACAGTGGGCAATTCCATATGGGATAACTTAATGCAATAAATGATATCTGCTACTGTTTCTTTGACATTATTTCCATTGACAAAAATGGAATAATGTCGAAGAAACAGTGGCAGATAACATCATATTGAGTTATCCCCTATGGAATTATCTGTGGCGAGTTCCCACAGAGAGATGGCTGTGGCATGATGGCTGCATTGAGTTGGTCATGGCGAGTTGGCTAAAACAAGTTGACTGTAGTGAAATGGCTATGGCAAGTTGTCCACGGCGAGTTGTCCTAGACCCCTTTCAATCACCTCTTGATCAATGTACAGTAGAGCCTTCAGAATATCTTGGAAAAGGCAATCTGGACTAAAGGAAGCAAAAGTATCTTCAATTTTTTTTTTAACGGAGTGACAAAGGTATGAAGATACAGATACATCTTTCTGGTTGATCAGGAATCTTTGTTTTGTTTAAGGGAATGGTGCAAAGGGTGCAAGAGCTTCTCCTGGAGGAGGAGATCCTGCATTTTTTAATTCCTGTTTGGGCTGAAAACTTTTGACTTTTACTAGTCACATATTTAACCACCTGACTTGAAAGCAATTTCAGATAATGTCACATACCTTTTCTTAGGCCAAGAATAAACAATGTATCTGTGCAAGGGATTGTTTGTTTGTTTGTTTGTTTGTTTGATTTCCAGAGTTGTCCATCTCAACAAGTGACTCTGGGCAGCATACAGATAGTCCTTGATTTACAACTACAACGGAGCCCAAAATTTCCGTTGCTAAGCAAGACAATTAAGTGATCTATGCCCCATTTTATAATCTTTTTTTGCCACAGTTGTTAAGTGACTAGCTGCAGTTGTTAAGTGAATCATGTGTTTGTTAAATGAATCTGGCTTCCTTCATTGACGTTGCTAGTCAGAAGCCAGCTGGGAAGGTTACAATGGTGATCACATGACCCCAGGACAATGCAACTGTCCTAAATACATGCCAGTTGCCAAGCACCCAATTTTTTGATCATATGACCATGAGGATGTTGCAGCAGTCCTAAGTGTGAAAAATAGTCATAAGTCACTTTTTTCAGTGCCATTGTGACTTCGCATGGTCACTAAATGGATAATTATGGGTCAAGGATGACTACATAAGGTGTAAAAACAAATCAAAAATAATTAAAATAATACAAAATAAATAAATATAGTCATCAAGTAGAACTATTGCCATGGATGACAATACAGCCAGGAAATGGCCCTTAACACACTCGGGGACACAGGCCTAGGCATGTAAGCATTATAAATTGGCCTTCATCCATATTCATTCATTTATCTTCTGGGACTATTAATCTTTTGCTCAATGATAACCAAAGATAACAGCAATGAACAAAAGCATATTCCCTACACAATGAAATTGGTTATGTGTATGTCTGTCAATGAAAATGTGATGAGCATATTAAAAAAATGAGCTATGTCTCTACTGTCAAATGCTCAACATCTTCCCAAATTACAGTTTCCACAAAAAAGCATTACCGGTTTTATTTATTGTTTTAGCTCTGACCACAACATAAACATAACTCAAAATAATAATTATATTTCAGTTAGTCTCAAATCCCTACATGATTACTACATGGCGATAGTAAAGAAAAGCTACTATTATCTGAGCAAAAAGAGTATTTCATCATACTGTTAGAAGTTTTTTGTTTTGTTTTAAGCACTTTTTCTGTAATGTATACCACTATTCAAAAACAAGTTTGTAGTAATTCAGGCATCAGGCTTGTAACTAAGAAACCACAAGTTCTAATCTCGCTTTGGACACAAAACCAGCTGGGGTGACTTTGGGCCCAAATTCTTCCAAATTTTAACAAGAAAACTGCAGGGATTATCCTGGTAGTCTCCAGGACTCAACACTGACTCGAAGCATAATAAAACAAAACAAAAAAACCCAACTCCCCCTCATAATCCACTATTCACATATACCAGGGGTAGGGAAACTTGGCTCTTTTATCACTTATGGACTTCAACTACTCCCAGAATTCCTGAGTGAGCCATTGATTTCCCCCGCAAATGAAAACCAAGTAGGCCAGGGATGGGGAACCTTTTATGGCTCACTCAGGAATTCTGGGAGTTGAAGTCCATAAGTGATAAAAGAGCCAAGTTTCCCTACCCCTGACATATACCATGGAACTATTGTCCCTTTGCATTCTGGGATATGGCTAATGCAAACAATAAGGAGAGAAGATTCTAAACTTGCTTATAACCATAGTAACAGAAATGGCATTGTTGTGGCAACTTCCGCATTCCTCCTTTGACACTAAAACATTACAAAGTGTTTGTTTTCTTCAACAGTATGGTGCTGCAACAAAATTGTCCTTTGGGGGCAATACGTGCAAGATTGCTATGCATATGGTAAAGGAATAGTACTAGCATCACAATGCTACTTGCATCATTCTACTACTCCACTACCATTTCCTTGCCTTCCCTCATGGATACTGCTAACCATCTCACTCTGAACTTCACTCTTGAGCCTGCAACCTGATGAGATGGCATTTCCTGATCAGCTGAACTCAAATGTTTCTTCAGCACTGATGGTGGTGAGAGGCAGAATGATGCTTGGGAAAACAACAGTCTCTGTCTAATATTGTAACCGAGAGCATCTTGCCTGGTGATTATAATTCTTTTACAATAAGCAGCTATTTGCAGATCAGATATAATGCAAATCAACTTCATTACAATTTAAGTCATACTCTCTATAAATAGTAGCTTCACTGCAAAAACAGAACAGAACAAAGACTAGGGCAGAGGTCTCCAAACTTGGCAANTTTAAGACTTGTGGATTTCAACTCCCAGACTTCTCCAGCCAGCTATGCTGGCTGGAGAATTCTGAGACTTGAAGTCCACAAGTCTTAAAAGTTGCCAAGTTTGGAGACCTCTGGACTAGGGCAATTCCTACATAGGAAGGGATCAGAATTATACTGTAACCCAAGGGAGAATGAAACACAATATAAACAATAGACTGACTAATGCAGGAAGGCTATCATCAAAAATGTCTGGAGCAAAACCATTTAGTATTACAGGCAAAGTACATTTTGCCTACAGGACCCCACATTTCTGGATAACTTTTAATCCATTTGATGTCCTACAGATGCTTTGGGTATTTTGTGATTTTTAACCTCAGGATAAATGACAGTCACTTGGTTGGAAATGGCCAACTTAGGTTATCTTCTCACTAATAAATAACTTACCACAGAACTATTCACTCAAGGGTTTAAACACTCAAGAGTTTCACTTGTGATTCAGTCAAGTATTACCTCTTTTTGATACACACACAAACTGCACAAATACAATGTGAAACTGAACTAAAATAGTTGCTTTGCTACCTTAATGCTCATCTGCTTAAACCTACCAGACTGTAAGTGTAGAATGGTTCACAGGATCTATTATCACCTACTCTCTTGTTGCTTCTGTACCTGGGAATACTCAACAACACTCATGAGGGCAGCAGACCGATTGTGTGAACGACGCCTCCAAGGTGAGAAATCTTTGCAGCATTAGAGCTGCTTCTCTCCTTGAAGACCTGCATCAAAGCAATATTAATAGCAATGGATCTGTTGCCAACCTAAGATATATGTCGTTGTTTGTTCATTACTTGGAGTCTATTACTGTGTTGTGAAAAAGCAGGTTTGTTTGGACAAATCCTGTATACATCAATACATTAGGAAAAAAGACAGCAAGCAAAGATGTAGATTTTTCTAATCACTGATGGATGCTTCAGGAAATGTCAGACAGGTATGGGGGACATATTAGTTAAATTACTGCTTAAATGGCCTTATCCAAATCAGTATTTCTCATTATCCACTTTCTGTGAGCATCATGAGACTGAATGCAGTAATATTAGCACAGCAGGTTATATACAGGAAAAAATGGAGAAGCACAATACAATTCACTGGGTTATAGTCAAAACCAAACACCTTTTCCTTTCTCTGGTACATTAGCTATGATGTTTCTGTTTGCCTTTTATAGACACCTATCAATAAATACAAGGCAGCATCTCCTGAAGTTATGTGACCAAGTGTCATACACCAGCAACTAATATTAAAGTTGTCAGAGAAGTGGGGAAGTTTGAAAGATTTTGGGTTTGCTGGTAGTCTTTTTTACAGGTAGTCCTTGGGTTACAGCCAGTTCTTTAATGATTGTTCAAAGTTCCGATGGACTTTTAAAAAACTACTTACAAGTCTTCATCAATTGTTACAACTGCTGCCACCCCACCCTGCAATCTCGTGATCGCATTGTGGGTACTTGGCAACCGACTCTCATTAATGAGCAGTTTGTGACCGGCAAAAAACCACTCATTTCGAAGAATAGATTTGCTTAACTGCGTGGCTCATTTTATGACCCTCAGAAAAAACAGTCATAAAATCAAGTCTGGTCACGTGATGCTTCATCTTATAACTGCAATGACTTATGACCGAAATTCCAGGTGCAATGGTGGTCATAAGTCAAGGATTACCTGTGTATTTATAACATATGCAGATACTACAAGCAAGGCATTGCAACTGCAGAAGAAGTTTGAAATACCACATCACAGAGTTAGTAAATCCAGTATTACTACTGATTGATAAATAGTAATACTGATCAATATGTAAGTATTGAAGTGGAAATAGTGTGAGGCCAATGGGATGTTAAGCAAATCATGTGCAATGCAACTGGGCAAAATAGACAGAGAATGAATACATGGGGCTGAATGATGCTCTAAATTAGAGGTCTCCAAACTTGGCAACTTTAAGACTTGTGGACTGGCTAAGGAATTCTGGGAGTTGAAGTCCTCAAGTCTTAAAGTTGCCAAGTTTGGGGACCCTTGCTCTAAATGTTTGCTGAATATATATCCCAGTAAAAGGAAAAACAATCAGACAAATGTCACATCGTCAATCTTTTTCACAAAAGAATTAAATATCTGGCTTATAACCAATAGTATTACTATGATGGCAATGTTTGCACTCTATCCCAGGCTACATATCTACAAGGAGAACAGAGAAAGTACAATTTTACTATTAATTTTCCTGGAATTTGAGCCAATTTGGAAAATTGCCAAGCTAACAACCATAAAAACAGCACAAAGTCTCCTGGACTTCAACACCTTTGTGAACATAATCACAAAAAAAATCTTTAAAATGTCACCAATATTAATTTTCCCAAGATGCTAAGTTCCATTGGTCACGTATAATAATTATTTTCTTTAAAAAGCCATGGTAAAAACAGGGCTTGAATGAGATGTTTTATCTGGAAGTGCACTTATAATTCTTCATTTTCAAGAAATCGCATATGCACTGTGTATATGATATTTCCAAGATAGTAAGGCCCAAGTTAGCCACTGTCACTCTAAAACAGGAGTGTCAAACTCGATTTCATTGAGNNCCACATCAGGGTTGTGTTTGACCTCTGGGGACCAGGGTGAGCATGCCCAGGGTGGGCGTGGCCAGCTCGACTTCACTTGTGTCAGGGGCATCTGTGGTGGCCCAAGTGCTCTGCCAGCGAAAACAGGCTCCGAGCTCTGTTTACAGCCGCGATGGCATCCGGCAACCCTCTGCCAGTGAAACCAGAGCTCGGGAGGGCCATACACAGCCCNNNATTTTCACTGGCAGAGGCACCATGGGCTGACTCTTCACTATTTCCAGGGCGGCCCCACAGGCCAGCTCTAAGCACCCTAGGGGCTGGATCCAGCCCATGGTCCTTGCATTTGACACTCCTGCTCTAAAAGCATTTCCTTTCCTTACCAGAGATGCTCTAATATGATGGCTAACCTTTTCGTTGTCGCGTGCTGAAAGTGTGCACGTGTGCGTGCGCGCGCACACCTGCACCCATAATGCAACATGCACACAACCCCCTGCCCCCTGCGCATATGTGTGCAACCCCCCTGCGTGCCACATGCCTTTGTGCATGCACACATGACCCCCCCGCACATCACACAACTCTGCGCATGCGCAGCAGATACCCAACAATCAGCTGGCTGTCGGGAGGTGCGCGCACATGTGCAGTTCATCTCTTCCAGGCGACGGCTTGCATGCCGGCAGAAATGGCTCTGCGTGCCACTTCTAGCATGCATGCCATAGTTTGCCATCACGGCTCTAGTCCAACATATTGCAACATTGGCAGCTTTAAGATGTGTGATCTTCAACTTCTATTACAGTTTTAAGGTCCTGTGAACTGGTCTCATGGGTTAACCTGGTATTGTTGTCTGTTATATTTTAGAGCTGGTATTTGGAACTGTGATGTATCCATTGGGAAATAGGCATTAGCTCTTCACTGATACATCTCAATACAACCAATAACAAAGATTGGTGGGAAGGGCAGATCCTTCAAATCTAGGCAGAATCTAGAGAAGAAGTCAAATGACCAAGAGGAACCAATTCCAGCCACTTACAGATTGCTTTTTCTGGTCTGTCTGCTTTTCTACCACTCCATTGCCACTCTATAGAGCTGTTTTTCATTGATTTGCTAAAGGAGGTTGTGTAGATTGTCTAAGCCAAATAATCTACTAATGAGAGGATCATTTAATTTTGCTATTGGTTGCTAATGGATCCCACTGTCCATGCATCTCCAAGGAACAATTGTAACGTAACTACCATATAGGATTCATAATAACTAGCTGTTCTTGCAGGAAGGTTTAATAAAGGATCACTGAACTACAGAAGCATCACATTGTAGTCTTGGTTGTCACATCCCTCCACCATTTTGGAACAATCCCCAAGTTTACAAGGATGCCGCAGCCATACTTAGTTTGGTGGCACAGGAGGGAAAAAAATGTTCAGCCATAAATTTCGCCAATCATGAATGGGAAAAGCTTCTATGCAAATGGCCCCTTAGTTTTCACGTCAGACTGCTCTGTTTGCAAACTTCTTGGGCGGATTTGATTGCTGCAGGAAAGAAGGAACCACAGCACACCCAAACAATGCAGTTAACTCTCCTGGCAAAAGCTAAAGAAAGTCTGTTCTGCACTGCACAGCTGCAGAATATTAGCCTCTAAGACTTCTGTGGCATTAAAACCCAAGGCTGACACACCCATATTTACAGCACATAATGTACTGTACCGTGCCCTCTGCCAAGAAACTTAACCTATCTACTTTGGCAGAAAAACCAAGTCATACCAGGTTAATCCGATTCTTAAATTGCACAACTTCTATACAACTGGAGGGAAACCAAACCCTTCCTTTCCCCCTCCTTCCAACTTTTTCTCTCAGTTCCCTTCCCAACCAGCACAGTGGCCTCATTTTTTCCCCCTGCTGAGTGCTTGCATCTCACTTCCAAAACAATAACAAGCATAGTTGTTCTTAATTCCTTCTCTATTTCCCAAATGGATTATTAGAAAAGAAGTGCACAGCCTGGGGAACGCCAGTGAGTATGAAAGATGGGCATACTCCTCACTTGTGACACGCAGGAACAGCTTTAGCAAGATGAAAGATCCATGTTTAAACTCTGCAGTGCTCACTGAATTGTTGTTTCGAGGAAGCATAATTAGGAAGCAGACCCCTCGCTTGCATGTGCCTCTTTCAAGCATCCCCTAATTGCAAGGACCATGCATGTCTTCCTCTTTTAGCCCTTGTTCCAATTTTACTTGTTGTTATACTTTTAACGCTGAAGTTGCTGATAATAAATAGTTCATCATACTGATTTACTAATTTCAGAATTCCCTGCAATGGTACTACTCAGTGCCTCCTACCCCGGAAACAGCTTGTCGCTCCCCCAAATAAAAGAGAATTAGTTTTTCTATGACATGGGGCTGAATCTGTAACTGAAGTAATTGTACCAAGCACAGAACCAATGTTCGCTTTGCATAAAAAGCTGGATGTATCTCTTGCCACTGCAAGTATTTGATGTTTTCTACTCTAAATAAACAACAGAGCACACTGTTGGGTTGCTACCAACATACCAACAAATTCATGCTATACTGAACAGACCGATTTTAAATTGCCACTGCATGGGCTTTTATATCTCTCAAGTTGTGGAAAGGTAGTGATTGACAGGTAGCACTTTCTTTAGCACACAAATGGATTCATCGTTTCTGTCAGGCATTGAGCTCCCAAGCCCACGAGAGGTCTATCAAACAAGGCCCAGCGATCCCATCTGCTGCCTCAGAAATTCTGCTTACGTATGTGATATTTAAATGTGGAAATGTATGTTTATATTCTCTCTCTCTCTCTCTGTTCTCTCTTTCTCTCTCGTGTTCTCTCTCATGTTCTTTCTCACTCATATTCTTCTCTCGTGTTCTCTCTGTCTCATGTTCTCTCTGTCTCATGTTCTCTCTCTCATGTTCTCTCTCTCATGTTCTCTCTCGTGTTCTCTCTTGTGTTCTCTCTCGTGTTCTCTCTCTCTCTCTCTCACACACACACGCACACACACGCACACACCCACACACCATTACAAGCATCTGACTGCATAGGAGGAATGCTGAAATGCAGGGTCTCTCACCACACAGAAGAAGGCACAAGCCGAGAGAGTGGTTTTCAGAAAGGAAGCTGTGATCAGATTTCTTCTTGATCTCACTGGACCAGGCTACTAAGCATGATTAAGGTCTGCCCAAATTCTATATTATCTCATAGCAAGTTGACAGTATTGTGCTATAGAACGACCAGAATGAGAACTAAGAATGGTCAGAATTAAGCCCCCCCCTTTTTTTCCCCAATGACTTTTGTCATTAAATACAAGATATTACAGCACTAAGAGAAAGCATTTTTTAAAAATTGTCCTGAAAGGATCCTTTATCATTTTCTTTGATATTAGCAATTTTTAGGCATGGCTAACTTTCCAGCTTGCTGAATGAACTTTGGTTAAATCATACTGTCTGCTGGAAGGAAATGTTTATTTATTATTACAAGAAGAACTTTGCACTACCAGCATTTGGCTTCTGACAGACACAAAGCCCATGGTCTCCCAGAGACAATTGTCATGTTGCAACTTGAATTGCAATTCTAAATAAGAAAGAAGAGATATTATAAATTACACAGAGAACCATACAATTAAATTACTATGGAGGTTATTTAATTAATGCAACTGAAATCCAGTCAGATTACTTGAACTAGCCCGAGTCCATTTTTTTTCCCTCCTGATTCCACCTATTGTTGACACTTCAATCCCTGATATGCCCTTCAAAGGTCAAGCTCTTGGACCCCCAACAATAAATTTTGTTCTATCCCAGAATTACTGGACTTCCTCAGCAAAGCCTCTAAGGAAGCCTTTTTAAAACCCATCATTTCTAGCTGAACACATAGACCACAGTTTGGGGGGGGGGGNNTGC